>JAWWMK010000001.1:13443642-13482055 GCA_035047105.1 Galeopsomyia nigrocyanea
CCCCCCCCCCCCCCCCCCCCCCCCCCCCCCCCCCCCCCCCCCCCCCCCCCCCCGCAAAATATGTCGAAAATAGAGCTACGTAGTTTATGAACGACCCCTAATGGCAAATTAAAAACTCACTTTATTGCTCTACAGGTGAAGAATACAATCCTCTTGAGCTTTTTATTGTAAAAAAAGTAATTGAATGACCATAAACATCCATCTTCCCCAAAGGGATCAGATGCTAAATCTGGATTATAGCTAAAATTTGATACTAATTATAAATTTGTCCATTGGAGAAAATGTAGTTGTCAATTACCTGTAAATGTCACATTCATTTAAAGCTATTTCATCTTCAATAGTAGCCCAGAGTGCAGCTCTCAAGGTTCGATAATGATCTCCAGCTGTGGCACTCAAGTTACTATCCACAGCATTCATGACCCACTGCAAACTTGGTTCTTTACTGAATTCATCACTCTTGGCATCAGAAAAGTCATAGTCTGGATAAAATGCAGAGTTTAGAGTTGCAATTAAGTAAAACAAAGTTTTTCTGCTGATTGTATCACATAATGGGCCTTCTTCATCTCCAGAAATGCTGCGACTAGATGAGAAATTCATTGTATACAAACATGTGCTGGAATAGATTAGTTTTTTAAATATAATCATGTATTCACCTGTAGTAGCTCTGAGCTGGAGATGTACCAAGAGAAGTTTGAGGTGGCGATAAAGCTTGAAAATCATGTGGTGTTGTACCCTGCTCCGAATTGAAGCGTTTATACAATTGTTTATCATTTCCAGCCATTTTGCAGGAGTAACTTTCAATTCTGCGATAAAGCACATTAGTCAGCTTTTATCATACATAAAATTGTCAAATGTTGTATGTGTACTGACCTTCCAATGATTTTGCTGTCTCCAGTTGTAATGGATAAAGCATTGTTTATTGCCTCAAAGCGAGTGCTCTCCAACAGCTTCATTTTGGCTGTTGAAACTTGAACTTGGGTACTGGGACGGCAAGTTTGTACTTGCAGAGGTGCACCTTTTTGCAACTGTGTGCTACTTCCAAAGCTCCTAGTAAACACTCAGAGCGACGAGCACGAGGTGGCTTAATAACGACGAAGAAGAAGCCAACTTGTACGATTTCGTAATCTTATGGGATCTCTTTGCATTCTTTTTTTGTGTATGAAGAATCCTTTTCTCTTCGAGTGCACGAAATTGATCGACGATTCGACGTTGATTCCCTCGGCGTTACACTTGGGGTACATCACAAATTGAATGGGATGTAGAGTTTTGGAAAACCGTGAGAGGGAAAAAGTCGACTGAATCGCAAATTGAAATGAAAGTCTATTTATTTTTCACCACAACACCACGATAAAATGCAGTGTACGCTTTAATTAGCCGCACTTGAACTGCACACACAAAGTTCTTTGACACGCAGATAAAGGTCGCGGTGAGAATATAACGCACTCGCAACTACAAGCCCGACAACAAAGAAAAAAATTTTGGAAGCTTCTCGCTGCCAAGAAAAGATAAGTAGCGCAAGAGGGAGAGCAAGATAGCGCGTCACTCGAATAAAAGGGCCGCGGTCAAAGCAAAGTTGTTGGGCTCGCTCTCGGGAAAATGCACTTTCTGTTTTTTTTTCACGTCTTTCCACAAGGGAAAACCAAATTCACTCGCAAACTCGGCGCCTGCTAATGCCGAAAACAATCCATGGTCGCGAACATCATTTTAATCAGCACTGTGGGCGCGAACGAGCAAACAAACAAAGAGGCCTCGAAACGTCAAAAGAGAAAACGGCACTAGGTACTCAATGGTACTACGCACTGGCGTCTCGCGCTTGGGCGGCTCACAGAAAAACTCGTAAAATTCGGCTCTGCCACTATGAGGCTAACCGCACTCTGAATAACTATTTTCACAATTTTTGGCTTTTTGCGCCAATCTCCAAGTCCCGCTCTTGATCGACGGCTTGGTGCAATTTAGCTAACTGCGTATGTGTGCAAAGTAACTCTGGCTGCAGCCACTGTATGTACATATACCTATACCAACCTATACTATAGCTACGGGACAGAAATAGCATATAAGTAGCGTCGTTCGGAGTGGGCAACTCTTTGCGTCTCTCTCTCTTTTTGGCTCTGTCTCTCTCGCACTCGCTGCTAACAACAATGAGTTGCTCGGATCGCACTCGCGCAGCACTGGCCCCTCCCCTCTTTTCTCAGTGTATATATGTATATGATGTAGGCACGCACCCACAGTGTTTTTCTCTCCTCCCCCCCTTCACTCCCTACACCATCGTTCACTGCTGTTCAGTGTTCACACAGTCCTCGTATCCCCACTCCACCGTCCACCGCACCAGCTGACATGAACGCGATTCGCTCAAAATCGACATAGCGACAGTGACAATCGCCGCAAACTTGCTCCGCTTGTTTTCCTTTTGCAATTGACAAACTCGCAAATTACACCGTCGACCAAACAAACGCCTCGCTTTGTTTTTGCGGCACATCAACCGCAGTCGATTTCGCTTTATGGCACTTTATGCAATAAAACATGAATTCTAACCTTATCCTGCAGTGGTAAACATATATAGCACGCGCAAGTCCAACAATGTATACACTTTTGCACATCAAACATGTTTAGCTGCAAGTTTGTTTATTAAACAGTCTTGTCAACATGTCGAAACGCTGGGGTCGAGACTATGTGGTTACCGAACATCGGGATTTGCAGGTATATACAAGTAATCTTGCCTAAATGTTGTGCTAGTTTGTTGTTTATTTAACTGGTGTTTATTAGACTTTTATCAAATAATGATTGGTAATTGCAGGCCAATACCATGGCTGTTGATGTTACGGGCAACCATGTACTCTTGGCTGGGTAAGTAAACCTTTTTTCTTTTTTTATCAAGACTTTACCTTACAAACGCATCAATCAACCATTTTTTTTAAAGACGAAGATACTTGGCAATAAAACATCTTGATGAGGAATCTGAATCTTTGAGAAAATTTCATAGACAGAGTAAATATGAAGTAGGTTCAGCTGAATGGAATCCCACCTTGGCAAATTGTCATTTGTGTGCAATATCTGTGAGTAGTCACTGCCAGTCCCAGTGGAATATGTTTTTGAAATATTTATGCAGATATTTATTAAACAAGATTCATTTTTACAGAGCAACAATAGAGTAGAAATTCTAAGTTTTATGGGAAATAATGGCTACGACTTGCAACCTACCCATAGCTTGCGTGCACATACGCGAGTTGTAAGTGATTTAAATTGGCATCCAAAAGATCCAGATATTTTAGCAACATGCAGTATAGATACTTTTATTCATATTTGGGATATAAGAGATCAGAGAAAACCAAGCTTATCTTTGTCAGCAGTTGGTAGGATTTCAACGCTTCAGCTGAAATAAAAAGTTTATCCAATAAAAAACTTGTCGTTTTTGTAGCTGGAGCTTCACAAGTGAGATGGAGTGTTTCATCACACAACATGCTGGCAACTGCACATGATGGTGATGTTAAAGTATGGGATCAAAGAAAAGGAAATAGCCCCGTGCAATATATAGCTGCTCATCTAACAAAGGTTGTGCATTTTAGGGAATGTATTTGTAACCTCGATAATTGTCAACATTTTAATTTCATTGCAGATACATGGATTAGATTGGTGTCCATTCCAACAGAATCAATTGGCTACATCAAGTCAAGATTGTACTGTTAAAATTTTCGACACCAATAATCCAAAAAGAGCTGAAAATATTCTGACTACAAATTCTCCAGTATGGAGAGCACGCTACACAGTATGTCTTAATTTTTTCAAGATAATAATGTGTGATAATAATTGTGCTTTCAATATTAAAAACTTTTTTTTTCAGCCTTTTGGTGAGGGATTGGTTACAATTGTTGTACCTCAGTTGAGAAGAGGAGAAAATAGTTTATTATTATGGAATACTTCCAATTTATCAGCACCTGTTTATACATTTGTTGGCCACACTGATGTTGTTTTAGAATTTCAGTGGAGACAGCCGAGAACTGGTGTGTATAAAGTTTACAATTCTAATCCAAGCATGTAATTTGTCAAGAGCTCTTTGATATCTTAGACTTGCCTGATAAATGTCAAAGTTCAGAAAAAAACTTGATTTCCTTTTTTCACAAAGCAGAGATTGCTCACTATTTATAATGTCGTTGATTCATAAGCATAACGTTAAAATATTCATTCCTGAATGATTTTCATCAATCTATTCAAACTTGTTTTTTTTTTTCAGAGAAAAATGATTTTGAGCTCATTACATGGTCAAAAGATCAATGTTTGAGGATATTTAAAATTCCTCCTCTGTTTAAAAAGGTAACAACTGTTTTATTTAATAGTATATACATAAGCGTAAAAATTTCAACATTTCCTTTTTTCTAGTTGTGTGGCCATGAAATAGATGACGGCAATTGCGTATATTCTCAGTATTCCGAGGACGATAGTTTAAGTAATATTATTTTGTTTGTCTTTATTCCGCTTTTCCCAATACTTTTCATTTTATTTTCTACTTTTAGGGACGTCTGTTCAGGAATTGCAGCTTCGCGAGTCAAACAATGAAAGTGATATAAATTATTCCACTACAAGTATGGATAATCTGGCATTAAATCATGAAGACGACGTTTCTAGACTGGCCAAGTCAACTCCTTCTCCGACTCAGCCCAAAACTTTGCAGCAAGAATTTTCTTTAATCAATATGAATATACCCAACATAGAGGTATGCTCATCAAATTACTTGATTGGTTGGATGCTACATGTTAAACATTTTTGTTAGGTAAATGCTATGGATGCTGCAGAAAGAAGCTGCACAGTGACTGCTTCAAATAAAAATTACAACGTAGTTTTAAAAGTCAACTTCCCAGGCAATTATCCTTATAGCGCTCAGCCTACGTTTCAATTCTGCCCAGGAACCACTGTTGATAACGTAATCATGACAAAACTTTTAAAAGTGCTGAAACAAACTGCGCAACAGAGAGTGAGAAAAAACCGTTCTTGCTTAGAGCCTTGCTTGAGACAGTTGATTGCTACATTGGAACAGGTTCACACAACACAAAATTTCCCATTATAGTATTTTTTAGAAACTCTTGAATTTTTTCATCTTTTAGACTTGTGTCAAAGACGAAACGGAAAATAATCATCTCGGCTATCACATTACAGAAAATTTTTTAAATTCCAATAAAATTTGTTCAAATTACCAAGATTCTTACATACCTTTTCCACGCACGTCAGGAGCCAAATTTTGCAGCGTCGGTTAGTATACGAGTTGATAAAAGTGTTTCATCAAATAATCAAGAGATTAAATAAATTCCTAGGTATGCTCGTTTGCTTTGGCCGTTCATCTTATGCAAGACGAACTTCCATCAAACCCGAAGGGACAACTCCTCGAGCTCTTTCGGCACTAGCGTCAAACAACGGAGGGCATTTCATGCAAATCTATTCCAATTCATACGTCCAAACCACAGATAATATTTCAATTAGTTCTTTTTATTTTCAAGATCGAGTAACGTCTTTTAATAACCCTACATTCCATTAGTAAACTATGATTTTCTAGCGTTATTTATTTTTAGGTGACTAGAAGAACGTCTCACGGTCCAAATCGAGGATATGGAAAAACATGCCACAAAAATTATCATTCTCTAGCCACCATATACGATGCCTCATCTCTCTTTTTTGTTTGCAAGGAATTGGCTGAAAAATACATGTAAGAAAGATTCATTACAGATTGAAAAATTGTTTGAATAAAAAAAAAATTTTTTATTTAGAATTAATACCACGGATATACCTGCAATGTGTCATTATAATGCAAACGTAGCAGCGAGCTTGGAAAGGCCCGATTTAGTGCAAGCGTGGTGTTTAGCTGCTCTAGTCATTTCGCAACCACTTACGCATTCGAATCATCAAACGCCGGATATAGATGCGCCATGGTCTCTACACCCATTTGGCCAAAATCTAATACATTCAATGTAATAATTTTCCGTCACAGTAAAACATTTTCTAGTGTATATATTTATTATTTTCATTTTCTAGAATACAGCACTATGCAAATCAGTCCGACGTCCAAATGGCCGGAATGCTGAGTTGTGCTTTCAGTTGCAGATCTGAAAATTCTGATTTGGCTCACAATCGCTTTGTCAGTAAATCTGTCAATGTCAGTGTAAGTATAGATCACAAAGAGGTAACAACAGGCTTTTTTAAAAGGATCTGCACTACTTTTCAAAATCATTTACAACAGTACATCATGCTTCACACTACTGGTTACCTTGAGAACCAACTTGAGCACATCACGTGATGCTTGGCAAAAGTCGCTTTAGATTCTCGACTGCAACTAATATATTTAAATCTTTCAACTCATATTGTCATAATATTATGTTTGTTGTAGAAGCTTTTCACTGGAAAGTGGTGGTTAAAGGTAAGGGTAATATTAAAATCAAGTGTTAATACAAAGTTCCTAAACTATTCATATCTAATTGGTTCTTGGGGTTTAAACTGAGCGCTTTTAACATCAATTTCATAAATTAATTAATCCATACAATTTCATTTTTTTCAATTAACAACACAATAAGCTTGTAAACCAATAAAACTTGTAATAATGTAAACAATGTGATGTGAAAATTTAACCGAGTTGCTTTTTTGCCAATCGTTGATAATCTTTGTAATTTTAGCCCGGTGGATCACCCTATCATACTATTCATCCCGCAGACACAACTTTAGAAGGCTGGAATTTTCCCAATTTGAAACAAAATAGATCAAACTCGTGGTCTGAATCGCTGGATGGCTTTCAAGTTCAAGAGTCGATCAATGAATACGGACGTCACGTCAGGTAAATTAAAATTTATCGATAGTTTGTGAATGATTGTAAAACGATAATGATAAACTTCCAGACTGCTCGACGAAAAAAACACGGCACTTTACGATACGTACAAAAAAGCTTATGCCGAAGTATTGCATAGATGGAGACTCTTGGATGCTCGTGCACAAGTACTGAAACATGTTAGTTCAACATCGTTTGATAATCATAAAAGTATAGAGTTTCAAAGCGAATGTCATACGTGTAACAAATCGAGCAAAGGCCCACAGTGTTCATCTTGCAAACGTCTGACGTTTCAGTGTGCTGTTTGTCACATTTCCGTCAGAGGTGGGTATATTTTTCATGCACAAATCACATTCCAAACTTGATCAAATCATTAAAATGAGCAATTATTTGTCAGGCCCTAGTAATTTTTGCATGGTATGTGGACACGGCGGGCACACGTATCATTTAGCAGCATGGTTTACTAATGAGACTGTTTGCCCAACTGGCTGTGGTTGCTGTTGCCTTCAAGAAAATATGGCTCTATTGAAAATGTAAATTGTATTACTATGAAATGTAATTGTGTACAAAAATAATTGTAAATTTTTTTACATTACTGTTACGGAAAAGCACAAACTTTAACAGTAGAATCAACACCATAAAAATAATAAAATTAGATTGTGATATTATTACTACTTTGTATAGTAAAACGAAATATAAATTTTTAAAAAAATTTCTGTATTTAAATTTTATCAAAATGCTGTGCATTACATTACAGATTACCATTAATATCTGTAATGCTCTGGCTTAAATGGTCCTTTGGCGGGTATGTCCAAGTATTTAGCTTGAGCTGGAGTCAATTTCGTTAATTTGACGCCCAAGTGATCGAGATGCAGAGCAGCGACTTCTTCGTCCAACTACATCACACAAGTAATCATCATCTTTATAAAAATTCAATTAAAATTAAAAGCTGTAAAATTACCTTCTTTGGCAACATGTGTACACCAAGTGGATAAGAGTTTGAATTTGTCCACAATTCAATTTGCGCCAATATTTGATTTGTGAATGAGTTGCTCATAACAAAACTGGGATGACCAGTAGCACAGCCGAGATTAACCAAACGTCCTTCTGCGAGAAGAATAATGTGCCTAAAATGGTAAACAAAAATTTTTACTCTATCGACAATTGATTGAAAAATTAATGAATTACCTTCCATTGCTCAATTTGTACCAATCAACTTGTGGTTTAATGTTTACTTTTTCTACTGCATTAGTTTCCAACCATTTAACTTGAATTTCACAGTCAAAATGCCCAATGTTACATACTATAGCGTCATTTGGCATGTTCATAAAGTGTTCTCCTGTGATGATGTCTGTGCATCCAGTTGTTGTCACGTATATTTGACCCTTTTTAGAAGCTTCGTCCATAGTGGTCACCTAAAAAATATATACAGTTGCCTGTTTATATTGCTTACCAAGTTGTCATTCGATAGCTTTGTACCTCATAGCCTTCCATAGCTGCCTGGAGAGCATTGATGGGATCAATTTCAGTTATTATTACACGACCTCCAAGTGCTTTTAAACTTTGAGCAGATCCTTTTCCAACATCACCATATCCCGCGACTACACAGACTTTGCCAGCAATCATAATGTCGGTTGCTCTTTTGATTCCATCAACAAGAGATTCTCTGCATCCGTACAAGTTGTCAAACTTGCTCTGAAATTATTTAAAAATTATTACTAATGCTCTTCAATTCACAATCTATTTCAACCTACTTTTGTAACAGAATCATTGACATTGATAACAGGAACTTTGAGTTTTCCTTCTCTGAGCATACGGTATGCATTATGTACACCAGTAGTAGTTTCTTCTGAAATGCCCTTGCAGTCTTTCAAATATTCAGGATACTTGGTGTGTACAATGTTAGTCAAATCTCCCCCATCATCAAGAATTATATTGAATGGCTTTCCATCTTTAAACAACAATGTTTGTTCAATGCACCATGCGTACTCCTCATCAGTTTCTCCTTTCCAAGCGTACACTGGTACTCCAGTTTTAGCTATTGCTGCAGCAGCATGATCTTGCGTGCTGAATATGTTGCAAGAAGACCACTGAACCTGCAATTGTGAAATTAAACATTTTATCAAGTTTGTTATTTGCTGAATCTTCAAGTGTGATATGATTAGCAACTGTTTTCACACAAAATGGCATCAAGATAAGATTAAAGTCATAAAGATAAAAAATTATTCACCAACAAATTTAATGAAAAAAAAAAACGAAAATTTGTTACCTCTGCACCAAGTTCAACCAAAGTTTCAATCAAAACTGCAGTTTGCACTGTCATATGAAGGCAGCCAGCAATTTTGGCACCTTTCAAAATTTTTTTTGCTCCATACTTTTTGCGAATAGCCATAAGTCCAGGCATTTCATTTTCGGCCAGAGTTATTTCTTTCCTTCCAAATTCGGCCAAGTTGATGTCGGCTAAAAAAAAGATATTCAAACGTGAATCGAATTCAAAACTCTAGACACTCAATTAAAAAGAAAACAACTAATAAAAATGAGAAAAAAAAATCATCAGCCTTACATATTTGTCAATTTTAGCTACAAGTTTTACAACCGGAAAAAACAGCACGTGGTAGAAATGAGCAATAAGTTTGTAAATAAAACTTACCGACTTTGTATGCTGGTTTGTTTGCCATACTTGCAGAATGGGTTATAAATCGGCCGAGGTCAAGGAAAGACAAAAAATCACAGATAATGGAGTAAAACACAATTAGCCTTTTGCTCCGAAATAATCAGACCACGTGTGGTATCTCACAAAGCCGGCGCGCTTCAAATATATATACCCACGTAGCATAGAGGCGAGGAGTAGACCTAGATGCGCCATACTTATTAGATGCGACCTCTGTGATGATAATTTAAAGTTTGTTTAAATGCTACTAGATAATTGTTTTTCGAAATTTTAATCAGTTGCCAGTAAATTCATCAGCATTTGATATTTTAGTAATGTTTATTTAAACGCCGAATCGACGATGCAGTCGGTAAGAAAGAAACTTGCTTCATCTTGCGTATTGAATGACGTTCTCATCACGGATGATCCAATAGAAAAAGCTATTTTACGAGCTTTTACGCATTATTTTAATTTATGAAAAAAAAATTGTTCATCGTAGAATTTGCAAAGGAGCTTGCAAGCTTCTGAGGTTGACTCGAGCTTGAATGAAAAGGTGTACGCAGAAATTGCACAAGTTGCTCTTTTTAATTATTACGTTCTGTAAAGGAGCTTTCGCAGTCGAGTCGATCGGGAAAAATGAAAGGAAAAAGCTCGACGAGAGATAGGCAGGCCGGCCGGTAAAGCGTAAAAAAAGCTGACGCAGAGCGAATACGTAGGCGCGTTGTGTGGTGGTGTCTGACGTAGCAGCAGCCCACCGAGTGGGCGTGCGCGGGATGAACGCGTGTGATGCACGTCAATAGGATAACTGCTGCAGGATCATCGCCGCGGTGGCGTGTTGTTACTCGACAAGTCGTACATGTATTTAATACATTGGCGCTGAAATTTCAGTCGCGCGCAATGCCAATTTTTCAAGCTCAAGCTCAAGCTCGCCCAAGGAACGAGACCGAGTGAGAGAGAGCGCGCAGAGGGGAGAAACCCGCATACGAATGCAAGTGCGCACCATAGGAGCGCGCATCAATCAGTCCGTGCGGGGAAAATCCCGTGTAAAAGTCGGCCAGCTGCGGGCGGGCAATATATATAGATAAGGAGGTCAGCTAAATCGAGAGAGAGAGAGAGAGAACTCTGTAGATGGATGAATTTTCAGCAGAGGCACGTGACCGGAATGCATACTCCGCGGTTGGACAGAGAGGACAAGTAGAAAAGAGAGCTTTTGGTCAGACGGTGCGAAATGGAAGGATAAAGGCATATAACGTGGAGGGTATACGAGAGCTGAGCAGTGGAATGATGAATGAATGCCATATTATCCACGAGCCGAGCATGTAGGCGCGAGTGCGCGCGTTCAAACACCCCTGCGTGCTCTTTCTCTTGCGCGCGAGTAGCGAAAAAAGGCGTACGCGGCGTTGCGAGCGAGGAGGGTGGAATGAGAGGCGCAGGCGCAAGGAACGATTCGCAGGTGATTTGCTTCTCGAGGGCGATCAGTGCGAGGCAGCAGCTCGGTCTGTCTGCCTGCTTGCTTGCTTGCTTGGCCGCCCGATTGACCGACCGACCGACCGCCCGACCGACCGACTGACTGACAGACTGATGTGCGAGCCACAGAGAGGAGGAGGGGAAGGAGGCGAGTGCAGGTGTGTGTTTGTGCGGCAGTGCGCGCGTTAACGAGCCTGCAGCCAAAGATGCAAAGAGCCGCGGGGCGAGTTGCTGCTGGGCGAGTTGTTGAGGAGCGCGCGATGCAGCCGACTACGACGGATCCTCGACTCGATCTAGTGCCCGTTTCCTAGTGCTCCTGCAACCTGTGCTCTCGGCTGCCCATAGCTTTCTCGGCCCATCACCCGGCCCTGCATCCAACTCGGGTAAGACCATCATATCGATTTACACCACCACCACCACTCACATCAGCAGTAGCAGCAGCAGCAGCTTTTTAATGAGAGACACCCCTCCTTCCACACACTCCTTATCGTCTTTCAGCCAGACCACGCACTTTTTTTATACGCTCGCCTCGGATTTATTTCAGCATTTGCTGTGCGAGCAACAGATACCATCATCTCTCCCCTTCTCGCTTCTCTTTTTTTTTTTTATTTATTAACGGCACTTGTGCTGCCTTTTACGGCAGCAGCACCAATCAAAGCCTCAATGAAAGACTCGGGAGATGATAAAAAGAAAAAGGGGGATGCGATGCTGACGTATACACGTGAGAGGGATCGCGGCAAGGAAGAGTTACGAAAATAGGTTGACCGTGTGCACCAGGTAGCCGCCAACACCGCCGCTGCCGCTGCCGCCGTCGAGCGCGACAATCGATAGTACACCTGTTCTCTTTCTCTTTCTCTCACAGGTGTGTGGGGGCTGCTGCTGCTACTGCTACTGCTACTTTGAAATATATCCGAGCAAGCTTCGTATCCCTCTCTCGCACACTCTGCATTATTGATTGTTTTGCAATAGAATTTTTGCACTTCGCCCGAAAAAAAAAACGGAAAATCTATCGATTCGTATATTATAGCTTTGGCGCGTCGAGTCTGGCGACTAGCGATAAGCCGAAATCAATGGACCGTGCGAGAGGGAGAGTATGACTACTCGAGATTGCGCAAATTATAAATTTGCAAAAAGCACGAAAATTGCAAGCCGCCGTCTCTGCCTGTTGCTCTCTCTCTCTCTCGGCCCGATTTCGATATCGAGTGCAATTATTTAGAGCTGCCAGCGCGCTACTTGCAGGCGTTGCACGTAGCACCTAGCATTACGTTAATTGTCGATAATGATGACAAGCGCGAGAGCACGCGTGGAATTTGGCAATCCCGACTCGTATTGCTTTGATTTAAAAATAAAAATCATCGATGCTCGTATAATTGCACGATGAGCACAGGCATATAGAGGCGAGAAGAGTGTGTTGCTTATTGATTTTATTATGGCGTTATTTAGGTTGCGCGCCTGTGTAATTATATCGAGCAGCCATTCAAATTGCCACCTCGCACCAACTGCTAATCTATTTACAATATCCGCGTTACAAATTAACCATCTGTTCAGCGCCGCAGCCGCGAGCAATTTTCATCATGTCAAAGATTCAACATCAGCGCGCGCCGGCCAAGCCTCGTTAATGCTCTCTCATTTCGAGAGACGCTCTACTTTTCAGCTCATCCACGCTTCCAACTACCGCGCCGACAAACAATGCCACCTCCCCCAACTCCTCCTAGCACGAGTTTATAAAAAGCTTTATAAAAAGCTTCCAGGTTATAATGAGCTTTCGGCGATGAGGGAAAATTCATTGTTCGTCACGGAGATTATCAGCCACAGAGTGTTGCACCTGCGAGATAAATGGCCAATTGTGTCTCGCTCGCACAAAGCTTTTTCGTTGTTTCGCGCGATTCAATGAAATGTGTTGACCTATACACGTCCTAAGCAGCCTGCACATTGAAAATAAATCCAATTTTTTCAAATCTACTTTGCTTGACGTAAATTTCAATCGAAAAATAGTCTACGTCAATTAATCAGAAATCATTGTTTGTCTCCCCTACCTTAATAGAAGAAGAGAGAGAGAAAAAAAGGGAAAATTGACAATTATTGTGAGGCAGAAACATTTGTCAGGGCTTTCCATAAGCATTGTAGCAAACACCCTCACCATATATCTCAATGAAAGTTACATTCACGGGCCGCCGACAAGATTAATTAACGAAACAATTGTGAGAGAGAGAGACTCGGGCACCGTAAAGCTGGAGACAAAGCTTGCCAGATAATTGCGTGCTCGCGACAAGATCCAAATATTCTCGAGTGTGTATGTACATATTACGCGCGAGCTTCAGAGGGATGGCGACGATGGATGCGCTCTGTTTATTTTGGCGATACGTGCGGCTGCTTTTTCCGACTCTTTGCTCGATTAAACGTAATCTCTCGCAAGATTACATTGGCTCGAGTTTGATAATTATTTGAAGAGACTCTGAAAAGTTTGGCCAAGACACGTGCCACGGCAGCTGGCAAGTTAGAAACGATTAGTCTGACAGCGAGCCAAGGAATTTCCAAAGCTTATCGCGCTTCAAGAATTCCTCCTCGCTATGCGTCAAATATGCGCAGCCGCTCGCTCTAATCGATCGTTGGCGCGCGAAACCAACACAGAGAAAGGAAAAAGAAACTCGAGTAACGTTTCTTTGAAATACTGAGCAGAACTGACTGTTGATAACAGTGCTAAAGAGAGATTGACGTCGAGTACATGCCAATTACAACTAATGTCTAATTAAACGGACATACGAGACTAGGAGGCGGAAACGAGAGGGGAAAAAAAAAAGTCGGCGGTTGCCTCGTGTCTGACCGTATCCGGACCTCTACTACTCGCGTGTTTCGCCTCGATTGTATGCCCGCAGTATAGCAATCGCGTAATAGTCGAGTTTGATGAAAAAACTTGTCGGCTGTAATATCGAGTCTGTGACGTCACAGAACGAAAGTGAAAACAAACGAAGCGTTATTGGCTCGCTGCCACGGGCGTACTAAATGAATTCCGCCGTCTGGGCATTGTCGTAAATTAATCGCGCCGACGGAATTGGGTATTCCGATACCGCTGCAGGCTGCAGGAATCGCTTGCTAAAATCGCGACTTTACAGCCAAGCAGGCAGGCAGGCACACAGGAGCAGGATCGATGGCAGTACGGAGGGCAAAAAATTAAAAAAATTCATCTCGGCCGAGAGATAAATATTTCCCCAACGCGTCGTCATACGTTCATTTTCTCACGGTGCTCGAGGGCAGTGTTGGTGATCGATTTTTTTTCTCCCCTCTCGACCACCTCCCTCGCATCCCACTCCACCCCCTGTACACATACTAGGTGCAGCGACAGCAGCTCCTTCCTGCCATTTCCCCCAACGATACTTTGGCACAGAACTGTATATCTCTGCAATAAGCCTTGCCCACGGCTATATCTCCGTGTATATTCGGCGAAATTCAATTTCGATCGATGCTAGCAACCTCGAGCCTCCCAAAATATAAATCGAGGAGATACAAGTTTTCCTCTCTCCCGTCCCTTTTTCGCCTGCACCCCCCCAGCTAGCCCGGAAAACTATAGTGCTTCCGCGCGTGCTCTGCTCGTCAAAATGCGAGCTCGCTAATTGAACTCGGAATTTTTCACGAGATAGAAGATGATGGGGGGAGGAGATGTAATATTAACTATTGTTGGGCCGAGAAAAATGATTGCGCGCTAAAAGCTTTTTGTGATGCCGTGAATTGCGTTTTGGTTTATTGAGGGCGACGCAGATGCGCCTTAATTAAAGTTGGCTGAAAAATCGTGCGCGACAATAGAATGACAGAGTAATGGGGCAACAAAGGCCTGCAAGAGCGAGCGAATTAAATTGCTGGCGAATATGTCGAAATAATCGGCGCAAACGGTGTTTATATGCGCGCGGACAGCTTTGGACATTTAACTGACTATATGGGCGTCGGGGCGTTATACTAACCCACTTTGGCAGAGAGAAAATAGCCGCTTTGTATGCAAAACTTTTGCTACGCGCGCGCCACGACTGGAAAGACAGAAGAGAGAGAGAGTGGAGGAAGAAATTGAAATTCAGCATTATTCTCGGCGCCTGTCTGGCGCGCTGATGATCGTTTACTGCGGGGAAACCGAAGGCGCTTCTCCGCGACGCCGGATATCGACAGCCGACGGAATGGAATTGAAAACGAAGAGGAAAAAAAAACTACGCCCTAATTACCGTACGCCTCCGCCCGCGACATCTTCATCATTTTCACTCGACCTATACACAACAACAACAGCTGACATCAACTATTCTTCTCGATATTTTTCCCTCTCGCGCGAGAAATTCCAAGGAACGAAAAAAAGAAGCTATACATAGCTCGTCTCGTCGCCTTGGCTACGATCGATTCTCCAATTTCGACTAGGAAATACCTGAAAGAATCCCTCAACAGCGACAGCGGCCAACATTATATAATCATTTGCGGATTTACGAGGAATGAATTGCGGATATTTTGCCGATATCAGTTGCGATCGCGAATGACGACAAGCGTACAAGGATAAAAATAGCTAGAGATTATATGCCAAGGGGTTGCATTTGTTGTAACGCTATACGCTTGCCAACTTAATCAGATTTACTTGTTGCGCGCGCGCGCAAACGCTTTCGCCTCTCCACTCTTGCGCGCACACATACGCGCCGTATTGTATTCTTATACACGCCAACAACAACTCAACGGTAGCTTCGCGTATAAAGCTGACCTTAAACCTAATATCCCATGTGTATACCTATATATAGCTCTCTCATTCTCTTGAAAATCTAGTCTATTTGCAAATGAGTCTCTAATTACACCGACCTTGCTTGCGTCTACTTGGCTCAACTGCACGTCACGAGCGAAAACTACCGTATGCTTTCTCGTTTGAAAAGAGCAAAAAAAAGTAATAGTGAAATTGTTCGGGGCTAAAATTCGCCGTGGCTAATTGAAGCTCCCCTCTTTTGGAATAATCGAGCCGCTTAGTCGCTTTGACAAAGAAGAAGAAAAAAAAAAAGGCCAGCAGGCAATTTTCGCGTACACGCAAAGGTCTATATGTATAGCTGTCCTTTATCTGCGCGCGGTGTTTGCCCCGATGAGCGCGCGCTCCGCCCATTTTGAATAACAAATGCTGGCTTATCGGTGTTAATTAGCGCTCAGTCAGCTGCAGCCGCAGGAAATTTGTCGGGGAGAGATATACGCAGGTACGATTGAGGAAAGAGGCGAGTCAAAGAGACAAAGGAGGCGAGGTGGAAAAAGAGAGTGAGAGAGAGCTTAATTTCCGTCAGGGGTTGTTGAAAAGGATTCTTAAAAGCTAGCGGTTGAAACGACTCGTTGCTGCTGCTGCTTTCTATCGCTCTTGCCATTGTTCTTCGCAGGAAGGCCGGACGGACGTGTGCTGGGTCATCGTATATATATATCGTCGCGATATGCCAGTGCAGCAAATTGATTGTCGGAAATGAAGCTGCTCGTTGCTGCGGCTGCGTCCGATTGACGTTTATTATAGCCGCGCGCGCGCGAATAATGATTGATTTATAACGAGACTTGGTAATTCTATTCGATGGTTGTTATGTGTTTCAGCAACATGAAGCTGGATTTCATGGACAGAGAGAAAGGCCTGGAACTGTTTGGCAAGTTCATTCGCACAAAGAATATCGATAATCTTCAGGGCGAGCAATCGCGAGCTGGCGGCCCAGGTCGTGCTGGCCGTGGAGCAGCTGCTGGAGGCGCCGAGGCTGGCTCCAAACAGAAACTACAGGTAAAACACCACATTTTCAATTGCCATCAATCAAATCTTTCTCTCTCTCTCTCTCTCTTTTTTTTTAACTCAACCAGCGTACATATGGTGCTTTTTTTCAAAGCATATCGTTTTTCCAGCATTCCCCGATAAAAAATGCCTTTTCGATACGAGCAGCGCGATGCTTTTCCTTTATCCTCTACGTAATCGATACTGAAATGTGAGAATTTCCCTGTTACGTTTAAATCAACAAAACGAAACCAGGGGAGGGGGTTGAAATTGAAAAATGACAATTAACATGTTCAATTCGATAATCAATTACACAAATAGTAAACAATTTTATAGTAAAGCAATTTTCCGTCATTCACGTACTACCTGAAGAAGAAGAAAAAAATGGCTATAAAAAGTATCTCATTTTAGCGGAATATTGGCAAACGATGTAGAAAAAAATCTTTGGAATCCAGCAAAAAAAACTTGAATATTAGGTCAGAATTTATAGATCCATAAAGCATCCAATAGCAAAGTTTTTCTCATCACATGTTACGCACAAGTATGTATCACACAACAAGAAAGATATAAATATCGTCCATAAAATACGATGAAGGGCCGGACAAAACGAAAAAAAAGGAAAAAAAAATTGATCGTCGGTGATTTACGTCGGAAAGGGAGAGAATAAAAAAAAGCTCGTCACAGGAGTATAGAGTACAACAGTAGTGGCGCGCGCGAGATTGCGCTCGCAAATCTCCGTCGTCTCATCGGCGCGCGAGCGGATCGAAGTTTCAAAGTTGTGGGAAGAGAGACACACAAAACTGCCGCTGTCTCCGAAACTCAACCAAGTTGACCTCATTGTTGTTGCGTGTGGGTATTGCTGACGTCAAACATGCAGGCGTAAAACGTGCTTTTTTTTGTCGAATATTAGGGAGAGCATACGTCTGTTTCGTCGTCAGCAGCAGTTTCGTGAAGTGCCAATAAATTGAAGTGCTGGGGCGGAAATGCAATTGTACCGAATCGGCGTGTGGGATTGATTTCGCGATTCCTTTATTTTTCTTTTCTTCCTTCGAATTGTGTCATTCGTCTCTCGCTTTTCGCAAACCGATGTAAAAGCAAATGGAATTGTATCGGCGAATTGTTGGCGTATAAACGCGAGGTGGTACATTACAAAGCATTTGATTGATTGTTCAATCCAGCGATGCGTGTGGATGGCACTGGTGCGCGGGATATAACCAAGCCACTCGCTCGCGCGGAATCGCCTATAAACCCGGGTACGGAGAGATACTTTGGAGACGGCAGTAAAGTGGCCGCTGCTTCTCTGCGACGATTGCAGTATTTCTAGTTTTTTCATTTGTTATTTAATGGCCCTCAGTGTTACGAGCGAAGCATGCGCGCGCGCGCCCTCGACGTGTCGCTGCGTCAACTGTATATTGCAACCATTCTTTTTTTCCCCTCCTTAATTTTCACGAGACAAATTTAATTGCGCCCAATGAATTTCAACTGGCCACGGACAAAAAAAAACAGTTTTTTTTTGTGTGGAAGAATTCGCAAAATTAAGAAAATATCAACATACAGTTCACTTGAGAGAAACAGTTTTAGCCTGCTGTAATTGAATAAGCATACGCACCATTAATCAGCTGTGAACGATGGCATTTGCCGATTGCAGAAGTGCCTGACGACTCTGGACCTGACGTCCCTTGGTGTGGGCTCATGCGTCGGGACAGGGATGTATCTCGTCGCTGGGATGGTGGCGCGGAGCGTCGCCGGACCCGGCGTCGTCGTCTCCTTCATCATCGCGGCCATCGCATCCATTTTTTCCGGTGAGTACAACAGCTCCGAGCTCTCTTAATTGCCCTCATCAGCGCGAAAGATTAACTTTGTTTGTTGGGTAAATTTGACAAATTCCGTCCCCTAATTGCTTCAATCATCTCTCACACTCGCGTAGGTTAAAGTTTGTTTGACGTTGGGAAACTATGGCTACAAACTCGCAACTTGAAATGAATTCCGCGCGATGCAACTTTTATTTCACTTTTTTTTTATATCGACTATACCGTGATTTTCAAACATCGCGTAGCTCTGGCGAGAGCATATTTCCCGATTAAAAACGCCGCACTTTTATCGAAGGAGCTTTCTCAACAAAAAAAAAAAATTGCGCGGCTAAGTACTGCAAAAGTTTGCGAGCGTAGCGCTCAAAAACTTTCAGCAGCTCTGAGAAACGTGATTTACACTTTTGCAATTTGCCGGCTGCAGGCGCTTCTTGCTTGATTTTCTTTTCTTTTCACAAAAGCTCCACTTTGAAGCCAATGAAAAATTAATAGTTGCGAGATTAGTTGGGAAACTGACGATTAGTCGCGCAGCTAGAGTATTACAGAAAACGAGATGAAAAAAAAAAAGTTTGCAAGGTATAGGGGGGAATTTGTTTGCAGCGGCTGAAAAAGTTTGCTCGGGAAAAAAGTGAAAAAGTTGTATGTGCGTGAAATTGCAGGGGCGTGCTACGCGGAATTCGGAGTTCGAGTGCCTCACACGACGGGCAGCGCTTACATGTACAGCTACGTGACGGTGGGCGAGCTCATAGCCTTCATCATCGGCTGGAACATGATCCTGGAGTACCTCATCGGGACGAGCGCCTGCGCCGCCGCGCTTAGCGCCTGCCTCGACGCCCTTGCCGATGGCGCCGTGTCCGAGGCCATTGGCAATGTCTTTGGCACCTTCTTCGGTAAGCTACACAATTTACTTCTTTCAAAATATCGCAATTTAAAATGCTCAAGTGTATTGTTAAATTGCGCGAGAGAGAGAGAGCAAGCTTCGTTATTTCCTCGAAAGAACTTGTTTTATTAGAGTGTAAAATTTAATAAAGGCTTCACTGCAGTGCTCGTTTGGCTCCGAGGGCAACCAATTTTCCGGGAAAATTATATTTTTTTTTTCTCGTTTGTATGGCACTTTGAATTCTAAAATTACGAGACACTATTAAGCGCGGAGGAAAGAAAGAAAAAAATAGTGGGCACTCGGGTCGTCATTTTTTCACAGCCCGTGTAGATTCTTTAACGAGCAATATACTTTATATAGTAAGGCGGTATATTGTTCTCAATAATTGGAAATTAGCATCTGAGCGTTGAAGCATTCGTAATTACTGTGGGGGCTGCTTGCTCTCCCTTTTGGTTTGATCTTTTGGCAGAGTGCCCCTGCTTCTCCTCGGCGATAACGCCAAGATCGCACTCGAGTCATTCGCTGCTAATGGCATGGTACAATTAGAGTCGTCCATAACGCATGCATTGCAAGAAAAAAGAGAGAGAGATAAAAATAATAAAGAAGAGTCGTTTGCAAGCAAGTATCACTCGAAAAACTTGGCAAAGTAGAGCTGTTAGTGGTGGTTATTTTTAGCGCGTAGGGCGACACTCTTGAATCTCATTGATCGAAGGTGAGAGCGAGAGCGAGCAGCGAGAAAGTACGGAAAGATTAGAGGTGGTTCGCCGTCTGCACAGCACACGGCACGAGGACCGCCGCGCTTGCGCAACACACGGCACCTGTGGACTTCATCGATCCCCTATCACCTGTCCCAGTCTCTCCACCTTCTCTTCTTTTTCCTACTCCTCCTTCTTCTTACTCTTCCTCCTTCTTCTTCTTCTTCTTCTCGGCCATCCAATTCCCTCTTTCCATTTTCTCTTGTACCAACGCCGATTGAAACGTCGTCGGACAATAAGAGGATTCGCCAACAGACACGAGCCGATTGATTTTAAATTTAGCCGCGACCATGTTTTTTTTTTGCAAACAACCAATTTCCTAGCATTCAAATTAAAATTGCACTGCTGTATACTCTCGCTGCTGCTCTCGGTAAGCTTATTAAACTTTCCGTCGCAAGCGCGAGCTTTAAACTTTCCGTCGCAAGCGCGAGCTTGCGGATTGGATTTACCAATCGATAATTGGAAAAAAAAAAGTTTTATCGCGCGTGCAAAAAAAAAAAAATTGAAAGCGAGTTTTGCACTGATATTGGAAAATCTTGTGGAAAATCATAATTTGTTGGAGGGACGAAAGTGAAACAAACTTTAGCTTAGCTCCGTAATACCCGAGCATAAAAATATAAGTATGTTTGCGCGAGCCACGTACTCGGAACACGAGCTTTTAAAAATTAATAACAAACTTTTTTTCCTCCAAAGATATTATACTGCTTTGGCGGTTCAAAATTGAGAATTAACTCTACATCAACGGATGACGTTATTCGGGTCAAGTGCAGTCTAAGATATTGATAATCAATGTATGGGCGGTAACGCAATCATTACTCATTTATAATTTAGTGCTTCTCATACTCATCGCATTAATTATCACCTCGTTTGCGCCATCTAAAGCGTTGTTTGCTGGGTAAGCCTCGCGTGGCCATCAATTATATATACACACACACACAAACATTGTCTCTGCTCGCGATTATGTGTACCTTGGTCGACAACAAATTTGACATGCAAAACAGGCTCCCGATTGATCTGTCGCTTTTTAACTTGCCAGAGCAACATCGATCGCTGCTAGTTTCAATGAATATTCAGTTCTAAAAATAAAGGCCATCGATATTCCATTTCGAATGCGCGCGCTAGTAGGTCTTTTAAATTGTACACGCCGAGCCATTTGGGTATACGCTGTAAACAATTTTAAATTTTCCAACGAAACAACAAAAAAGAGAGAAACAGATGCATTGCAAAATTCCATTATAAACTGTTGCATGTTTGAGAGGGAATGTTGGAAAATTGTAACTTTGTACGTATACGAGAGGATCAGCCGTATTCGCATTATTCAGAGTCTGTTTGGTGAGCAATGTTTGATTTTGAGATAGCTTACCCTTAGTGTGTGGATGCTATCAAATAAAGCTATAACGCAACATAAGCAAGCTTTTCCAAACATAAAAGGTTTGTGTGATCGTAAGGCAGCTTTTACGTATAGTATATCTATTTTACCCATTTTTCCGCCTATAGACTTACCTACACCAAGCGGACATCCGCTCACTAGCGGGAAAAAAAAGAAAAGACGGGCGGAACACGCAAACTTTCCGAGCAAGCAGGAAGAAAATTAAATAGCGAGCGAAACAAGAGGGAGTATGGTGGCAGTGAACAAAAAAAAAGAGCGACACGGCGAGAGCAGCTCTTTGTGCGATGTTTTTTCTTTTCTGAAAACTTCAAGTGCTGCGCTTAATTTTTCTTATGCCATTCAAAACACACTTTTTCCGAGCTCCAAATTAGCGCGTTATTATTGCACGTTTCGTTCCATAACAATTAAAAAAGATAAAACTTTGACTGAAATAAAATTGTGACGATTGACGTCAATCGCGAGTCGCTCGAAAATCTCTCTCTTTTTTTTTATTCAAGATCAGCTCGCGGCGACACTAACGTCACCGAATGATCCTGCACCGATTCCCTTTTATAAAAAAAAGTAATATACGTATATATCAGCAGATCTTTCACTGCTATACCTATATTCTGCCACAATATGGATGTAGATCCATCTGGGATTCATCTTTTGACGTTTGAAAAATGCCGACATCACGTCGTATGAAAAATTGCATTTGGGTGCCGAAAAAGGCAAAAAGCTCTGACGCGTGTACACGCGATCAAAGAAGCGTCAAAAGCCGCATATCGGAGAGTAGTACTATACATGTGACATTTGACTGTGTGTGTCGCAGGTCGGCCGCCGGACTTTGTCGCCTTCGTGATAACGCTGCTGATGATGGTGCTGATGGTGGCGGGCGTGAGAAAGTCGCTGGTGTTCAACAACGTGCTAAACACCCTGAACCTCGCAGTCTGGGTGTTCATCATGGCCGCGGGCATGTTTTACGTGGACTCGAGCAACTGGTCCGAGCACAAGGGCTTCCTTCCCTACGGCTGGAGTGGGGTGAGTCCATCAGCCACAACAATTGCAACGGCAAACAACCAACCCTTCGCATCAGTATGCAAATCGCGCATATTGCATGCAATACCCTACTGGACATATATATCTAAATTTTGTAATTACTATCGGACAGGGCGCCGCATGCTTTACGAGCGTCGATAAATCAAAAATCCAAAAAAAAAAATGCAATTTCCGAGGCACGCGCGGTAGCGCTAAAATATGTTTATTCATTCCGCGTTCACGCGGCATAAAGTCTCGTGTAGCCAGCCAGCCGAAGAAATATTCGTGCCACTGAGAGAGAATGAAACGCCATACCTTTTATTTACGCTTTTTTTTTCTTCCTTTTTCTCCTTTTGCTCGACGAAAGATGAAGACGAGCGGCTTCTTCCCTCGCTCGCTCCGAATAAAACGATGCAAACGTCCTTGCGTCTCTGTGTGTGTGTGCTGCTGCTGCTTTTCCAGCTGGAAATTGCAGAATTTTCCGCGTGAATTTTTTTTATGCCGCGAGCGACTGTAGCACACGGTAACCACACGTCAATGAGATCGTAAAAATTTAATGACTGGATTTGTCGAGACTTTTATATGAAAAAAGAAAAAAAAAAAGCAGTGCCTCTTGATTTCAAAGAGTTTTTTAGTATTTCGACACCAGCTTAAACGCGCTGAGGATTTCATTTTGCATAAAAACACTTAATTATGTAAATGCGTCGTTCAAACATCGCGATAAAAGCGTCAACTTGTATAAACTTGCCTTGTATTTGAATAATCTTTTATAGTAAGCGAGAGCTTATTCAAAAGCTAGATTCTCTCTTGAAAATAAGATGCTAATCCTCTGCTATTCGAAAAAAAAAAATAAAATTATACCGCCGACTGACCGAATAAAAGCAGACTGAAATATAAAAAAATTATTTGTGCGATTAATGTCAGGGGGGTAAATTTTCATTAAAAAAAAAGAGCGAATAATATTTGAGTAGTATAAACGATCCATTAGACGTAAAAAATGTATAACTCGGGGGGTATATTATCATTTCATACGATAAATAATTCATGAAATAGCGGAGCGTTAAATCTCTGGCTCCCGTCGAGCCACACTATAATAATCCATTCGAGTTGGACGGTTGGCAAAAAAAAAAAAGCCCGAGTAAGGTCGAGAGGTGCAACGATAAAAAATTGAAGATATTTGTCTCGAGGTGTATACTTATCAGAAAGTTCTAAAGACGCGTTATCTGTAACAATAACGATAACAATAAAAATGAAAGCTGCGGTTGGAGAGAAAGAGAGAAGGAAGTAACTCGGCGCGATATCTGCGGCCGAGTAAGAGATGGAGATAAAAAGAGGCGTCGGGGCCTTCGGCTGCGCGGAGCAATCGTCCTATGCGAGACAATAGCAAACTTGTTGCTCGCGACAAGCGGGGGCGTCTGCTATGCTATGTGAGAGAGATAGAGCCTATATAGCTGAAAGAAAATTCCAGAATCGGCGGAAATGAGCGTAACAAGAACGCCGAGTATAGGGATCGAGTATGAATGCTCGACCATTATCTTTATATGACAGACTCGCACGATATATTTATGGGTTTTGCGTATTTTTTTATTGCCCACGACCTCTCGTCCCACTCCCAATCGAGAGGGTTTGAAAATTGACGCCGCGATGAGACGCAATAACTGTGAATACGTGTGTGGGTGTCAGGTATTCACCGGGGCGGCCACGTGCTTCTACGCGTTCATCGGATTCGACATTATCGCCACTACGGGGGAGGAGGCGACGAATCCCAAGAGAAGCATACCCCTAGCAATAGTCTCGTCCCTGGTCATCATCCTCATCGCCTACGTCACTAGTAGTATGATCCTCACGTTAATCGGTGAGTCGATGCGCTCTTTCAAATGCAAACTCAACTGCATGAATTTCACGATCGATCATTATCGCTCGTTATTGTTTCAGTGCCGTACGACGAGGTCGACCAGGACTCGGCGCTGGTCGAGATGTTCGGCCAGGTCGGCGCCTACAAGTGCAAGTACATTGTGGCCGTGGGAGCGCTGGCAGGCCTCACCGTCTCCATGTTCGGCAGCATGTTCCCCATGCCGCGAATCGTCTACGCGATGGCCCAGGACGGCCTGATCTTCCGGTAATAATCGATTCGTCGAAATCGTAATCGAAACTTGAGTAGGAAGAGACTATCCTGGAATGATGACCGATTATGCATTGCAGGTCCTTGAGCCAAGTGTGGCCGATGACAGGGACCCCCGCTCTGGCCACCGTCACGTCCGGACTGTGCGCGGCCGTGGCCGCGCTCTTGATCCAGCTTGAAGTGCTCGTCGAGATGATGTCCATCGGTGAGTGAGATCGAGACGGCGGGCGACCCTATTCTCTCTCCCTCTCGCCAATCTGCAGTATTATAGTCAGATAAATTGGCTTCTATGCTATATCTCGATGATTTATCGCTTTGTTTGTTACTCGAAATGTAAATCAAGCTCGGATGCACCATCCAGTCGCACTTCAACTTTCTCGTCCAATTAATTTTGCGCCGTGTCGCGGATTCGACAAACTATATGACAAAAGTTGGCAAATGGAGTTGGACGAATGTTTAAATTGGAATTTTCAACAACGAAATTGATTAAAGCGCGAAAGTTGAGCGGGAACAAAGTAATTTGGCGGTTACGTCGACTCATCTCGCGGCCGTAAATCCGTGCGCGCATAAAGCCCGGCTGCATTAAAGTCCATCAGCATTATCATCGCGCGACGTGCTCTCGTATGCGTATTATATAACGATGGACTGGTTTGCAGGCACGCTGCTGGCCTACACGCTGGTATCGACCTGCGTGCTGATTCTGCGATACCAGCCGCACACGACCAACCTGGTGGAGCTGCTGCCGCAAAGCTTGCGCACCCCGTGTCGCTCGCCCTCGAGGGAGCCCGCCGCCCCGACCACCTACGGCAAGGAGCTCAGGCCCGATCAGCTCGCCACCGCCCTCAACAGCGCCCAGGCCCAGGCGGACCTCGGTGTATCCAGCAATGGACAGAGGATTATGGTGAGTGCTACTGCTGCTGCCAGCTTACTCTATTTGCCGCTTTTAAAAGCTCTCGCTACTTGAATAAATTCCCCCGTTCTCCCTCTCCCTCTGTTTTCCTTGTGCCTGTACTCTGTTTTTTCACACTCGCTCTTTCGTTTACATTTCACCCCATATTTATTTTTCCCGCCTACACAAGAGCTCGCGGAAATGGTTTTCCTATACGAAAATACTCAAATATAAATACTCGACGTGTGTTGCTGACATCGAGTAAATCCCCGCTATAAAGATTGCAATTGAATAACGGGTTACAAAGATGTCACTTTAACGGAGATTTTGAAAAGCCGGCTGTGCCGCTGGGAAAAAGATCGTGCCAAGTAAGCTTTGCCAAAATCTCAAGTGGAGGCTTTTATTGGCTTGTCAACATATAATAATGCGCCACTCTACGGCGTTAATATATTTTTGACTAGCAAGCTACGACTACAAAAATTCTCCCGTCGGCCGCGCGAGGCATTCATATATTAAATTCCATCAAAACCGTGTGAGAAGGCATTTGATGAAAAGAGTTTTTTAAATACTTTGAATTTCATAAAATCTCCGAAAGAAATATTCGCGTAGAGAGAATTTCCCAGCAAACGGGCAGGAAAAAAGAATGTGTGCGTGATAAATGGGGCATCGGGTGTGTGTGCGTGTGCAGTGGATCGATGAGAGCTTTAAATCAGTAGTACAAGTAAATAACAGGTGCGACGACGTGCGTGGGATTGCAGGTGCGGCGAGTGAGGCGAGCAAACAGCTCGTCGCCGGAATCGGACGACACGTACGGAGGCGACGAGGAGGAGATTGGCCTGGGCAAGGACGACCAGTACCTCGTGAGCGATCGCACCGAGAACAAGTTCTACGGCAGCGTGCACGCCGCCGCCGCCGGCTCGACCTGCGGCAGCGCCCACCAGTACGCGGCCAACACGCCCATCATCGGCCCGCCGCTCAACTACCTGCAGCGCAAGTTACAGGTAAGATTTTTCGCCAAGCTCGATGATAGAATAGATGAGCTAACGAGAAGTTGCTGTCGCGCGCAGGAGGCCCAGTACTTGTGTCCGGCCATCTTTCCCTGGGTCGACAGGGGACCCGCCACCGAAGAGTCCGGCCGCATCGTCATGAAACTCGTTGGCATTTTGTACATCCTCATTTTCATCTTTGACTTGATTATAGTTTGCGCAATGGGTGAGTAAAGGCGATAAATTGGCTCCAGGTTTGATTTTCAAATGTCGAATTTATTAATTACATCGCAGGGAGCATGGGTGGCTTCACCAAGTTTTTGCTGTTTGTTTTCTTCTGTGGCATCATCGGCATCCTGCTGATAATCAGCAGAAAGCCCCAAAATAGGTAAATAAAATATATGGAAGAATGGGTGCAGTCGAGAGACTGACGCGGCATTCGTAATTTGCAGAAACACGTTCATGTTCATGACGCCGGGATTGCCGTTCGTGCCAGCGATCGCGGTAACCGTCAACATCTACCTGATCTTCAAGCTGAGCATACTCACGTTAGTCAGATTCACCCTGTGGATGATACTCGGTAAGCGCTCGATTTTTTCAAAGCGGCGATCGTGTAATTATTACTAACTGTCACGACCTGGTTGCAGGCTTCGCGATGTACTTCAAGTACGGCATAAAGAACAGCTCGCTGGAGAGGAGCAGCCAGGAGGAGGGCCAGGCGGCCGAGCCGAGCGGAGGTACAATCGAGCTCAAGGTGACGGACACGAACAAACCGCAGACGTCCAGTTCGCCGTACGCCACCTCCGACCGCAGCATCTACGAGAGCGAGCAGCTCGACGCGTTCGGTCAGCCTGTCTTCGGCAGCACCAGCTTCGGCGGCACCGCCTCCACCGCCGCCCCCAGCGCCACCGGCTCATCCTCGCTTTTCATCGCCCAGGACAGCTTTCCCTCGTGGGACGATTGAAGTGCTCGTTTGCTCCTTTACTCGAATAGTGCCGCATCCCCGCAAGCTCTCTTGCGAGCTGCTAATTTTCTTTTGCTGCCGCTACTCCAACTCCAGCTGAGCTGCTGCTGCCGCTGCCGCGGTCGACGGCTATTGCGAGCTTGCTTTATTCGCGCGATCTCGATTGATGCTACTTTTTCAAACACCAATCAACGCAACTTATCCATTCCAAGGACTTTCGGAAAAGGGCTCCGTTCAGTATTATTCCATTTTTATGTGATATTTTTGATAAATTAGTCAATTCTCTTTCGTTTATTTACGCTCGCATACGAATGAACAATCACGGTAAAGGACATAACAATATACGGGAAATAGGAAAATTTAATGAAACAAGTAATTTTTTTTAAAGATTTTCAAACGACTGCACTACTCGTGACACTCGACATATCATGAAAACTTATCATATACACTGGACAACAAACGATCGATGATGAACTGATGAACTTCATATCGGAAAGTTTATTTGCTTGACTGATGATATAGGCGATATACTGTAGCTAATTGATGGATGTATTTTAATGAAGATTATACAGATACACATGTACTCGTTTAGCAATCGTTAGAGGGGACGTTATTATATTATAATTACAGCTACGAGTCACCACTATTCGAGTAAACATTATCACGCAAATAATTTTTTTTTTCGGGCACTCTCTCCAAGGCATGTGCGTTCATTTACATGACTCGTGGGTTATTAAGCATTGTTCAGTGAAAAAGTTTATAGTAGTATACATAATTAGCGGTTTAACATTCGTATCACTTTTATACAAAACAAATTGATGTATATGATAAGCGGGGGGCAAGATGTTCTTTTGCGATTTTGTTGATTTTTGAACGCAAATCCTACTTGCCATTGAATCATGCAGATACGTATTTATAGACTTACCAATAACATTTTTGAAAAGATAAGCTTAGATTTTCATCTATCTATGATAATTAAAATGATGAAAGCAAAGTCTCTCTATATACGTGTAAGAACAAGATTTTTTGGTTGTTCTTTTCGTGCTTCCATGTGTTCTAATTGATACGTTGCAATTGCACATTATTATAGGTCAAACAATCTAGAGACGTGCACACTGGAAATCGATCGATATTGATTATCGATAACAAATGCTATGTAGCAGCCAAAAAAAACATAATTTATTGCGAATAAGCCGGCACCCGTTGGCAAATAGTCTTCTTATTTTGAGCGATGCATAGCAAATAGTTGCGGCAATATTAACTATATTATCGTAGATACTTAAACGAATGATGTTGATGAAAAATACGAGTTAATAAAGAAGATGAGAATGGGGTGAAAAAAAAAGTCGATAGCAAATAAAAAGAAAAAAATATATATATATGAAATTATATTATATGGGTTGGAGAGACCATCTTAATGTGTAAGTTCAAACATTCCATTTTCAATACTATACAAACGTTTTAGTTCTTAAATATTTGAGATTCGTTATATATAACAAAATAAGAATGTACGTGTCGGCACGAAAAATTGCGAGTGCGGTTGCAACCAATTATTGCAAGAGACTATACTGATTGTCTTGCCTAATTCTAGTCCTTTTGAAAAAGCGTCCTAGAATTTTAAAAAGTGTAACTCATTTATTGAAATAACTGTGAATGAATATTTATTGAACATTTATCTGTCTTCTTATCCTAAATATTTTACGCGACGGTCTTTCTTTTATGCCAATTATATCATAATATACATATAAAATCATTCTAAAAAGAAAAAAAACATGAGCTGCCGACGACTTTCGAATCACACAATTCCAAATAACCAAACAACATCGTTTGATCTTTTCATCAAATTTACTTTTTGTCTCGAGGCTAAAATAAAATTTTCAAACACCAAAAACGTTTATCGAGTTGTGTAATTCGTCTATTTTCAATAACAGGCACGCAATTTTTGAGCAAAGAAATTGTTGAATATAAATATTTTTGTTTTGTAAATAAACTTACCGTTTAGATTATGTGGTCTTTGCTTGTCAAAAAATAAGAAGAAATTGCGACTTTTGCTCTACTCATCGGTCTGATATTAATGATAGTACAATGAATTTCGTCTAAAAAAAATTGTAATTCAAGTTTTTTTTCTTATCTGAATGTAAAAATTGCTCTAATGCTCAAAACAATCTGCTATGCTTTTCAACGGAAACGTTTTCTACTCTCATTGTGATTTTCCAAGACTTGCCTGTTTGTTTTCCTAAGCGTCGACATTGCGTAAGACATTTTGCTTGCAGCTTTCGTAACACAAAATATGAGGTCTCTGTTAATTCTACAGTTAAAGGAATGACAGTTTTATTCGAGGTTTTATGAACATGACGGTCAAGTACGTGGTTTGATCGGAGCAGTTGAAATATAAAATAAAAGTTTATAATATATCAATATAATTATATAAAAAAGTAACATTACTGCGTCTTTTGCTGTTTGTGAATTTCAAACTGATTCGACTATGCTATACATATATACATATTAATATATAAAAATATCGTGCTGTAACAATCTCTCATTTGAGTCTTTTAAAAAAAAAGTGAGAAACAAACGTTATGAATATTATTCTGTGAAAGAACAGTGCCTGTACCCCAGACGCTAGTCAGAATTTAGATTTTTCCGTTGATATTGACAAATTGTACTTACGAAAATTAAGGCACAATTGTGAGTTCAAAGAGTTTGTTGGACTAAAATAGATAAAGCCAGTATTATTTTCAGAATATCAGCCATATTGCGACATATCATTTGTGACTGACTACAAAACAAATATTTTTCGTTTACGTTTTGAAAGATTTTATTAATATAAGCAGTACTATCAAAGTCAGCTACTGATATACAGGTGATATGTAAGTAAAATCAAGAGTATCTAAGAAATACGATCGGCTGAGGGCTTGAGCTTCAAGCCCTCAGCCGATCGTATTTCTTAGATAATTTGAATATGGAGGGTGCTTCACTTCAATCTTTTAAAATCAAGAGATTATGCATTTGTAATGTTCACAAAGGAGGGCTGTAGGCAATTGTTATCTCGTTTATAATGAAATAATTCGTTTACATATAAAAGTAATAATCGAATGACATTGGCCGACTATTGTTATATGTTTGTGACGTATTGCAATTATGTTTGAAAGCAAGCAAAAACATCTGACAATTGTTTTAATAGGACGAGCTCGGCCTATTGAGTTACTTTAGTACAAAGTGTGTCACAGGAGACCTCATTATGCACGCCACATTATGTTTTCAGTTTTCCTATTCGAACAGTGGACAGATATTAATAACTCTACTTCTATTTTAAAATGTATTAAATGTATAATAATCACTGGAAGAACATAATAGATACGTGAGAAATGTCTCAGTCTGTGACATGTTTTTTAAGGTATACCGAATTTTTGAAGGAGCGTTAAAAGTTTGCAAGTCCAGTAGATAGAAACAGCGCACTTTTGCGTGCCATTATAACTCTCCCAAATTAAATTGAAAAAAAAAAAAGAATGAATAAACACATAAACAAAATCTGGATATTTGAAAGGAACGAAACGACTGTGTAAGAGCTCTTAGGTGAATGCAGCTGAGAGATCGTTGAGAAATGTTGTGTTTTATGTTTAGACGATATAGCAATCGGATCCGAATCTTCTAAGCAATGCACACCGCCCAGAGAAGTAAGCACCTCGTAGATTTATGCATGGTATGTCAGATTTTTCGGAACGGTATGAAAGAATGTGCAATAAAGGCAAGGATTCTACGAACAACTGTATAAATTGCGTTGGTCATTTAGCCGCGTGATGATATATATTATGTATAGTTTCGATTAGACAGTATGCGTTACTTAATTGTACGTACTTTTATTTTTCAATATGAGTTTCTCATTAATCTACATAATGTTCCTAGTATTTGAGTATCGCACGGGTAGCGAGGAATTTTAATGTACCGTTCATTTGATTCAAGCAGAACGTGTATGAGAGTTCGCAAACTTTTGATAAATGTTTTTCCTTTTTTTTTTGTTAGTCGTTGTCTTAATGATCGATCGAGCAAATTTACAGATATACGAAATTTAAGAAAGGAATTAAATAGAAAAAAAATTGTTCGTTAAGTGTAAAATATTTGCACATACATGATCGCATTATTGCATTGTAAGTACTTATGTGCTGCGCGAGCAATGACTATAATTCTGAATCTTTAGTCCGTAAGACTTATGAAAAAAAAAGTAATAAAAATGACACAAAAGTATTTATAATATGCTATTTTTTATTTTTCACCATACATTAAATAGTTTTAAATTTTCATTGCACATAGTTAACAGCCAAAAAATTTAAAAAAAGTCCAGCTGGTGACGATTGCTATGCTTCTCCAGAAGAGCTAAGTACTCTCTATATGACGAAGTATTTCTAGAATATGGATATGTATCAATGTAGTAGGATCTATCGGTAACAACGGATTGTTTATTATTAGAGCATTCCATACCTCGGGGTTAGTCTTTTGGAAGCACTGGACGACGTTGAATGCCATGTCGCAAGGATTATTTCCGGCTGTTTTGAAAAGTATTTAAAAATCAGGATTTCATACATTGCAAACGATTGAATATATACTTGATTGCTATAAAGTAGTAAACTCACTCAGATGACGGCAAGCGTTGATCATTTCCATACCGTGTTCTTTAAATGAATCGGGAATTTTAGGAATGATTTTTTCGAAATCGATGTGGCCATTATGATCGAGCTGTAAATTTCAGGAATTATAAAAAAAACTGCCAAACAAAAAGCTGTTCAAGTTGTATTTACCAGGTCAAAATGACCGAAAATGCAAGAGAAGTAGCATCCAAGAGTTTCGGTGGGATGGAAATATCCTTCAACCGTTCTGTCAACGTGCTCTGAAAATTTTCGTACATTTATTTTCATCGGAATGAGGAGACGACGAAAAAAAAATTTATAGTATGAAAATGAAATGCCTGAACCAAACTAACCGATGTCGACTCCCGTTTCACGGTGACATTTTTCACGAACTTCTGCAACCATATGGGCTATCTCTTTAGGCACTTCCTACATGGATTGAGAAAAAATGTTTGCTTGTAAACGGTTTTCACTGCACGTTATTTTATTTGACTTTGGCTAAACTTTATTAAAAAAGTAGTTTTACTCACACCAGCATGAATTTTGACTGCGCCAAAAACCAGTACGAGGAAGCAGAGAGCTGCGTTCTTCATTTTGAATGCGATGAATTTTTAATGTATTACTTACTTCGAACCAATGGTATTGCACTATTGCAATGTGAGTTGAAGACTGCAGAAGATTGCGCAGAAAAGGCGCTTTTATACGCGCAGACACACTGTTAATAACTAATTATCAAGAACCATTGAGAACTGATAATCATCGGTAATGAAACATTGAAAAGCATTGAAACATCTGCAATTTAGTCGTCAAAAGTAATGCATACGTACTCAGCGTGTATGCACAGTGTTTCTCAGAATAATGCTATTAATTTGAAAAGAAATACATTCATTTACGCGATTTGTAACCAAAATTTATGGCACTGTTTAATTTTCACCAACAGTACGTTGAAATTGCAGTAACATTTGCTGTGTAGGGCCAAAATTTAAATAAAACAAAAGAAGCGCCGTCATTAATGAATGCAAGAGAATGACAATTGATTTTTGAGCGAGAGTGTGTCAGAGTCGAAAATTATATGATTCCTAATGCAAACGTGTGATGACTAAACAAACGTCCCCATTCTTGCGTCACTACGCGCGCTTATATACACGTGTCAACTCTATTACTTTGCGAGGTAAAAGGTTTGAGGGGGCAGAGCGCAGAGGAGCGGGAAAATGACAAAAGTGGACTACAATAACATAATGTATATATGTTTCGTGAATTTTATTTTTTTCTTCTTTTTTTTCCATTTGCCAACAACGAAATTTTCACGATAATTGTTACACTTACATTCAATGATGAGATAGCATTTCTAAATATTTACAAATACCGCACAAGCCAAAACTTAAAGTAAATTACCATGTAAATAAAAAAAAAGCACTATATGTCATAGATATATAATATTCATAGAGTCGCATACAATCACTAGAAAAAGCGTTGTTCACGTTTTATATCTACTTATTATATAATTTATTGTATGTTCATTGTTGTATTGATGATGATTGTACAAGTACTACAAACTGCAGTGATTCAGTCCTTGTCTGCCTCAATTTTGTAAAATGAGCTACTCGGCGAATTGACTTGTTTTTCAGCACTTTTGGATTATCAATCTAGATTATTTTTTTTTTATTATTCTTCGGGTTTCGTGTGTAATTCGGACTTAAGCGTTTCATTCGATTCAGAAGAGGTAGTAAGTCTGAAAATTAAATGATTAAATTGAGTCTATTGATTCACCCGAGTGAGTTTCGAGCTCAACTCCAACTTACTCTTGGTGATCTGTCGGCGTAGCACTTGTTAAATGTGTACGCATACTCGCAGCTATCACCCGTGGCTATAGGAATACATGTTTTTTTGTTAGTTTGTTTATAACAAATACTCCATAATTCACGCACAAAATAGCAAAGTTTGTCTTCAATTATTGAGCTAAATGCCATTCTCTGCGTGAACAAATCGACAGATCGAGTACACAAAATGTCACACACATTAAACCAAAAGAAAATCGATAAATTGATGACAACTTAATTGAAAACGCTTGTCAATTAATCTAATACAAACAGTTATACAAAGAAGTATCGAATAATTGAAAAAAATGAATAAATCAATAAAAAGGTGACAAATAAATGAAGACATCGACCAATCGAGTGAAATAGACAAAAAAAAAACTAAAAAAGGGAACACCGATACAATACCGAAGTATTTACCCAGAGCCTTGCACTCGCTAATTGCCTGTTGGACTTCGTTTCGATAGGCTGGTATTCGTTGGAAAAACGTCAACATGCCGTTCAAGCTTAGCTCTCGTTTTTCATCAATCAATCCGAATTGCTCCCAAAGACAGTACATGTAACACTTTTAATGTTGCTTGGTTATTTTTGCCGTTAAATATCGACTTTGAATTTATCGCGATGACCCGCGCTCGTTTATTTACTCGTTCGAGTCACTTCAAAAGAATTAATAATACGCTCGATGCTTTTACATCTTTTTCGATCAATATTTGCTCGACTGCATTGCAGATCAGGATAATAATATAATTTTTTAAATGTACACGCAGTAAATTAAGAAAAAAAAAACTGGCTGCAAAAATTGTTGACTCGGTATACAATTAATCATTCATCCGGACGGAAAAGTCATGGCTATACATCATGGTTTTAAAACTTTATGGCCGTGCCGTATTAATCAAAAAGTTAGAGAAGCCATGCAAAAAGATCATAAAGTAGACATACGCCAGGGCAGGCGGAGCTAAAGCGAGAGAGTAACAAGTTGTAACAGACGAAACGATTCAGACTCGGCGGAACTCCACCTCTAATAACTTTGTTCGGTATACTTTGTCCTCGGCAATTAATCATTTACGCGATGAAACTGGCGAGCTAATTTGACAATGCACTTATTTGTAAAAATAGAAAGATTCATTAGCAACGAGATACAATTCGAACGGATCGTGATTTTCAACTTTCTATACATATAAAAATGATCGAGATATAGATAGAGTATGAAACGGTGTTTACCTTCAATTCCATAGAGTCGGGCCACTGGCCGTTTCTCACCGACTCGATGTCGGCTGTAAAAAAAAAGCAGAGAACGAAATATTTTTAAAACCACTCTGGAGCTTTATTTACCTACGTTGTTATATTTTTCTCTGTTTCATGCTTCGCAACGCAAACTAGCAATTTTCCGCAACGCGATATCCGCGTTGGGCGGAAAAATACAGGGGGCGAGTGAGAAAAAGCGTTTGCTTTTAAATATTGCTATTTCATCGATGAAAAGAAAACAGCCGAGTTGGTAGATTGAAATGAGAAGGTCGGGGAAAGTTTTACGGGGGGTAAATTGGCCTTGTAATGCAAATGGAAAGCCAAGTGATTACGCGGAGATTGCGCCCAACAAGTTTCGGCGAAGTAAGAGCGTCAAACTCGGCGTAAACACGCGGGGCGGGAAGAGGGAGAGAGAGAGAGAGAGAAGGGAAGGGAAGTAGAAGTACAATAGGGGGTGGGAGCAACGTGCGGCTGACGATTCAAAAGAGCTAGGATAGGTAGGCGATATGGAGGTGCTGATAAAAGTCGCGCGAGAGTGCAAAAGAGATGATGGGATGATTTACCGGTGGTCACGCCCGTCTGCGTTTGACAGGCATTGACGACGCTGGCAGCCGTGGCGATCATCTTGTCGGACACAAAGCTGGGCCGCGTCTGTAAACATACAATAGGCATCGATCCACATCGGCTGTCGCATCCCTTGTGTTCGCGATAAAATCGATAATCCCCGCCAAATCCATCGAACAGGAGAAGAAGGAGGAGAAGAAGAAGAAAGTGATAAAGTTTGCATGCATGCGATTAGTATACGTACACCAGGTTTGGCATTGGCCAGGCCGAGGAGCAGCAGCAGCAGGGCCAAGTGCAAAAAGAGGAGCGAGCTGAGCTGCATGCTGCTGCTGGCGGAGGGTGCTGCGCGACTGAGCCTAGCCGTAGCGGCTCAGCCCCCTTCGCGCTCCCTCTCAGTCTCTCGCTCTGCCGCTGCCGCACCCTCCCCCGCAGTACGACGCCGCTGCCATGGAGACCGAGCCAGATGTACCTACTGCTCTCTCATCTCTCTCACTCGCAAATTTCCACGGAAAATGCTGCGTTCGCTGCTCCTTCTCCTTTCGCAATTTGCCCGAGATTTTTCCGCCAACTCCCACGGGACGATCAGCTCTGCCAATTCATAAGGGATTCACTGGCTGCCGCGTGCGCTCGCTGCTTGTTTACCAGCGCCGCGGCGGCTGCATAATTAAAAGCTCTGCCAGCTCGACACTCAGTCAGCTCAAGCGGCTTCTTTTTCAGGCCTACGAAAACACACAACTTCGTTTCTTTCTCGCTTTCTTTTTATCTGCGACTGCCAGCCGGCAAAAGACTTTTCATTCTCCGTTATCCGAGCTGCTGCAGCGCTGGCTCGATATTTGAATTTCAAGTGTCATCGGCTCGCCAAAGAGCGTCGAGATTTTCTCCTGATTAAAACTAGTATCTGCGCGTTTCCCATTGGTCGGAGATAGAAGAAAAAAAAACTCGAGCTCGCGACTAATTAATTAAACTGGCAAAAGTAAAATGAAATTATGAAAAAGAGTCGTCGAGCGAAAAAGTAGATTAAGTGTAGCAGCGGCAACGTTCCAAATCTCGCTAATTTGTACCGGGTTTCACCGACTTCTTCTTTTTTTTCCCCTTCTCTCGCGTAGTTGCTGCTCTTTTATTTTTCCTCCGCTGTTGCAAAATAAGTACATCCGCCGTTATTAATACGACTTTTAGCAAAAGTTCCGCTTAATTATTTAAGCGCAAGGCAACTTCGTTGGCTTTGCGCGGAGCACTCGCAATTTTCCGAGCTCTTTTGGAGCACCCTCGACGGGGGGGAAAAAGAAAAGTGAAAAAAAAATATGCGGGTGATAGTAGTTGTACCCAGATACGTCGCGCTCTATTTTACTTGCAACTCTTGTTTCGCGTATCGTTCGCCGCTGTCGCGGTTTTTTTTTTACTCGCTCTGGCAGAACTCAGATACCATATGAAACTTGCTCGTGCGGTCCTTTTTTTTTGTTTCGTGTCTGCAATACGGATTTCCATTGGAATTTTTTCTTCGGTTGGAAATTCCGATAAAAATTTAATCAAGCGAGAGTCGAAGGCGAAGGTAGACGTCGAAATTTATGAGGACAAAAGAAGAAATGGCGAGGTATACGAGCGATCCTTTTGTTGGATTCCGAGTGGAAATTGATGGCGGTGGGCGTGAAAAGTTTGGTAGAAAGGAAGGTGTGGAACGACAATTTCAAGAACAGACTTTAGTCGTTTGCCACGGGCTCCAAAAAAAAAAAAAAAAAAAAAATTGGTCAGTAGATCAAGGGTCATGCAGCAGCAATTGTCTTTGAGCGGGCGCATAACAATTCAAGCGCACTCGCACAGCCGAGGACTGCACTTGATCGACGGATGTAGCACTTGAAGCCCCTATAAGCTTTTCCGCGCCAATCAGACCTGGCGAATTATGCAGCAGAAGTGTATCAACTACGCGATCTTGACATATACGATTCTACGAATCTATTTCTGACGCTATCACAGTTATTTCTGATTCTGATTGCTTGTTTTCGGCCGCTCGTGGCAATTATTATACCCCGCTCCGAGTAATTTGCTTTCCGCGAACCAACCAAGTTTGCATGCCAATTTCAACCACCGAGAGCAGCAAACGAGCTTTACGCAAGTGGGATTCATTTTGCGGAACTACTCTTTGATCGTACGTACGGCTTGATTTCGTATTAAAAGCAGCGTTCTGAAAAGACTTGAAAATTACAAACACGCAATTGATTATTATAATTTTATAAAATATCTCTTCAAGATAAAAAAGCTAAAACCAGTCTAGTCAAATGGGAAACGACGAATCTAGAAGAAAAAAAAACGCGAATATAGCTGTCAACAAAAGGCATCTTCACAGTCAATTGCAGACGTCGAGTTTGAAAAGCCTCGACAGCACTCGACGTTCGGCATTCAATTGAGTAATTTTTTTATTTGGAAAGGAAATGAAAGATTTTGAGAGCACGTCGAGCGCGCGGGACGTGCGACAACGGGATCGTTTTTCAATTTCCGAGCGAGCGAATGCGTCGCGCCGACTTATGCGAAGGCGAAGCGCGATCGGAAGCGAAAACGCAAAAAAGAAGAAGAGAAATGTGTTTGTGTTTGCGCGTGTGTGTGTGTGTGTGTGTGTATGTGTGTGTGTGTGTGTGTGTGTGTGTGTGTGTGTGTGTGTGTGTGTGGGTGTGTGTGTGTGTGTGTGTGTGTGTGT
>JAWWMK010000001.1:13482155-13617088 GCA_035047105.1 Galeopsomyia nigrocyanea
TTTTTTGCTATCATTTTGATTGGTCAAAAATGTTTCTAGCGGTCTTAGAAGCCGAGAAATTAATATTTTAAGAAATGACGTTTTTCGCCCATTTTCTGCGAGAAAAGCCCATTTGATTATAATGGGAAAATGCCGAAAAAGTAGTTCCTGCAGACTTTTCCAATGTTCGCGAGCATTTTCCGATACTATATACCTTCAAAAAGAAGAGGAAAAAGGTCCGGAAGCGTTAGCGGCAAAAAAAAAAAAAAATTTTCAATTCTGGTCCCCAGAAAATAGGTATTGTTTTCTGGATTTCGTCACATACGTAATTTGGACAACCGAAAAAACAACTCTCTCAGTTTGTTGAGGAACAAGTATAAATTACAATGTAATCAGAACACAAATACCTCTGACGGAAACATTTTCACTTCAAAAACAAACTATTTATCAATCGGTTGTGCAAACACAGACGCGCACGTGCATAAGATTCTTATCTGCAGTATATAAAAGAAAAAAAAAACCGACCGCTTCAAAATTCACCTGAAATACAAGAAATTTTAAAGCTTCGATGGTTCCAGAAATACATCAGAATTTTAAATTAAAATCCATAGCCGCGTAGAAGATCGAGCTTTCAAATTCGATGAAGCCCCATCAGAGTATTTCAAATATCCCGACAGTTTCGCGTTGCAGTTCTATAATAACTAGTTCTTACAGCGATAACATGCAAGTATTTACTCGTATCTTCTATTTTTATCCACAGACACTCGAATGAGTCATCTATCAATGGGTTAATGACCACGATAATGACTCATGGGTTTTCCCGATTTCCATGACTTTCTAAAATGCTATCGAGAAACTCGTTCTTTCGAGAAAATGATCGGCTGCTGCACGCTAGAAATATATGTATATGTATGTATTTCGATAGTCAAATTTGGTTGGAATTCGAGAGACCGTTTTCATGAATGAGGGGAGCGTTGCGTAATTGTTATCACGTAATTCTTTCGAGAGGGGTAGTAGACAAACAACTTGAACTGCGCGCGCGGTCAAGCAATCGCAAGAATAAGGGGGTTTTACGTTGAGAGTGTGTTATGTAACGATCACGTGGATCTTCATGTACATACTTCAATTGCCTCTGCAGTTTCAAAGCCTTACAACTGTCCGATTGGTGTCACTCTCGTGTAATTTCCTATCTAATTGCAAGCTTGTTGACTAACGAGCGAAACTCATTAATATTACGATGAGAAAAAGCTCGCTGTAAAATATCACGACAGTTCAAGGCTACGCTTTATTTATGCATGAAGAGTTAGTAAATAATTATTGTATTATCGCAATTTATACAAAAAAAAAACATTTTATCAGCGTTTGAAAAAAGTATTCTTGAAATGTTGAAAGTGTAATTCATTGGAAAACTTTGCTTATTTGAAAATCATTTACAACACGTGTAGAATAGGTATAGTAATTGAATTTCATCGAATTGCAGAATTACATATAAAATCGGTTGATTTTCTGTATCGTTTAAATCACCACTGTATACAGCGCGAGAACCCAAGTTTCCCTCACGAATAAGCTTTTACTTCAAAATAACAGAATTTTACATGTTTGCGTAAACGGAAGATAAAAAGAAATACAATTTGCACACATACATATGTATGTACAATTCGATCGCAGTTTTCTAAAAATTCTCTCAGAGCCAACCACAAACTTTATTACTAAACAATTGCGGTCAATCGAATTACTATGTAGTGTATTTAAAACTGGCACTGCCAAGCACCAACTGTCACGCGTCAGCTGTCAAAGAACATTACATACAATAAATCTTAGTTCGCCCGATAAATCGTCTTTACATATTTGATAAATCTCGTTTGCGTTCGCGTACGTCGGAACAAAAAAAAAAAAGAGTGGAATTGCGCGATCGTATACAACATAGAAAATCAGGGTAAACAAGTTTCTCGAACTTTTCTGGAAAATTCCACGAGCGGCGGCGCGATGAATTCGAATTGGCGCGCGCTCGGCTGATGCAACCCGATGCACTTTCGCACTTTCTTCTAGAACGTTCGCGAACGTTCGAGAATGTTCTGTATCCCGCAGTAATATGTGGTCTCACGTGATTCGTCGATGCTGACGTCTGTTCTTAGCGAGGCATTGGACGAGACTAAGTACATACACGCGAATTCACGAATAAGACTGCTCTGACGTCAGTTGGTTGCGACAACAGGTCTGTTCGCAATAGCTGACGCTGTGACGTTCGAAAGTGTTTTAATGTTTGTTGTTATAGCGGCTTATTATTAAGAGTGCATACTTGTGATTAATCTTAATTGTGATATTTATTATGATTCATAGGCTGATTTTTATTATACATACATGCCTAAAGTTTTGCGATTATGATAAGGGATGCGCGAATTCTAAAATCAATTTGTTAAATAATGTAAAATATAATAATCATTTGCGCAGACAACGAAAAACTAAATTCTATAAATAATCAAAAATTACGGGTTTGGAGCTCCAATCGTATTCGCACCCTTCGTGATAATTACATATGTAAATATTATTCGTACCGCGAATTTCCTGCGAATCTTCAAAGCAATCGCGCATGCATGAATTATTAACGGAATATTCCACATCCAGCCTTCCAAATTTAATGTTAACGTTTCTTTTTTTTTACACCGGGGCTAAATCTACACACAAAAATTTTTAAAAAACGGCTTTCTAGACTAATTTTTCATTCCAAATAAAGTTAATTATTTATATAATTGAAGTAAATCATAAATTAATCACATTTTTCAAATCCCTCCTCTTGCCCCCCTGGTTTTGTTACTTTGAGTTTCTTTATATCTGAGCAAAAAAAAGGGAAAAATTTCAATTATCGTCTATCTATGGCAAACGTAGTTTAATTCGCTAAAAACCCCCATTTCGTCTTCTTTGCGTACTAATAAAGCCTACAAGAAATCTTAGATGTAAAAAACAATTTTTATTTTGAAATGAATCTTTTGTGTAGATTTAGGCGCAGTCTTTTTTTATCAACTATGTATATAATTTTCGTACATTATTTTCGACATCACGACTGTCAATTTTTAATTTAACAAGAAGACAACAATTACTCTGAAATCTTTTTTTTTTAAATCTAAAAAAAAAACCGGAGTGAATCGCGACCTACCACCCCTGATCGTGACGTCAAAACTTGCTAACACAACAAACCATCAAAATTATCTCCACGCCGTCTGGCGGCTGACCCTTGAACTTATCAGGCTGCTGCGGCATTCGCGGCGAATGATTCTACGTCTCAGTACCGCAATGACCGCCGAAGATTAAGCACGCAAAAAATCTATTCAGTTATATAGCTCCATTTTTATCGTGTACAAAACAAAAACAAGTGGCTCTAGACAAAGGAGAAGTATCCAAGGCAGTATCAAGCATAACATTGCTTTCCGTAAATACACGGAAAAGCGAGAAGTTATCATTGTTCGTTCGAGCAAGTTGTCGAATATTCCAGAAAAAACGAAGCGCCCAAAGACGGATGTTGAGGGTATTATGGCGAGCAAGAGGCTTAGTATGATCGACTACGCGGACGAACAGACGAGCAGCGAAGAAGAGGATGACATGATGGGCGAGGAGGAATTTATTGCGCAGCGGCATCAAGCGCGACCTGGTAGACCACGTAAACCGAGTCTCACCAATACGAATTCCTCGGTGGACACAGTCACAGGCGTCGGCACAGCACCAGTGCGACGGAGAGGTCGTGGCCCTTCAAAAAGGCCATGTCTCAATAGAAATGCCTTGATGGCGCGCGAGAACAGACAGCGCAAGAAGGAGTACATCGAGCGAATCGAGGCCAAACTACAGAACTACCAGGCGGAAAATCAAGAACTCACGAATACTATCCAGAAGCAGAACGTGGAGATGAAGAGGCTGACCACGGAGGTCACCTATCTCAAGAACGTTCTGAAAAATCAAACGATGATCACAACTTTACTCAAGTCCATGAACGACAGCCTCGGGCGGATGCATGGAAATGGTTCCCAAGGTGCTGGTGCTGCAGCTGCTGTGCAACAGCTGACGACAAATGCCAGTACTACAGCCTCCGGCAACAATGGTATCACCAAAACTTCCTCGGACGTACTCAATTGGGTTGTCAGGTAGGTTTTTTTTACCATATTGTTTATATTTTTACATGCTTTTCTTCAAGGTAGATGTATAATTGATGAATACTTGTTTTTAGCTGATAGACTGCAATGATTATACATATTTACTTATGGATTTTTTTGCCAAGTCAAGACAGATCTCTTTTTGATAACACTGCTTGCATTGTGAAATACATTTACATTGAAGTCAGTTTGTTTACTTTTGTGAGACGATGGGAATAGACTTTTATTGTACTTCCGGAACACTTTATTCAATTAGATTCAAAGAATTTTTTTATTTTGTAATTTGAGTAGAAATAAACAGTTTTAAAAGTCGATTTCGTTTTGTTTACTCTACTTGCAATTTTATCTTTTTTAGCATTTCGTGAATTTACGTTAGGCTTAAGATAAATCACATCTACCTTGATTTATTGGGCTGTACTTTGACAGCGTTGCACAACTGTTTTTATTCTGTTTATTCCTCAGTGGACAAACCAATTCATCAAAGACAAACAATATGCCTATGCCTTTCTCAGGGAAGACTACAATGAGGAACAATATGGAAGTATGTAAAGATGACAGCCGAAGACTGAACTATGCACAGCAGACAGCAAACAATCCTGTAAAAATAGCCAGAAAAACAATGCCGTTTATGACACAAAATATTTTGAAAGCAGAAGATCCACCCAGTGTTGAAAGCATGTTTGAAGATGACGATCAGAAGAATGCACAGAAATCTTCGCCACAGTCAGATAGTTTTTGTGAGTATATTAACGACAGAAGTTCAATGGAGCATGATAGTCAACAACCTACAACGCCATTAAGTGCAATATCCAATTCATTGGACAAAGCAGAAGCAAGCCTATCCAACACAGATTTCAGTCAGCTATCAACGTTGAATGTTGATAATCTATTTGATAACTTCGAAGACGACGTTAATCCATTGCAATTTGAGCAAGGAGACTTGTTTAGCGAAGAAACGCTGTTTCATTCATTAGACAAGGAACCAAGCCTCCCGGCAAATAACATCATTGATCCACTGGAGATCAGCCAAATGTCCCAGGCCATTAACGAAAAAGAAAGCAATTTGTTAGATAGTCTTGATAACGCCGGCGTTTGTCTCCACATCAACTCTACCAGAGTTTCGTTGGAGTATTGCTCTATTTGCCACTTTAACAGTTTAAATTCGGAGATTGCGTAAAAATAAAAAATGGCTATGGCGACGAGGATTGTCTGAAGCTCGAGGACAAGCAGAGGTCTAAGAACAGAGCTGGGTGATGATGCAAATGATCAGCACTGGGATATACCATATATAGATACACAATAATATTTATTTATTAATGTATTTACGGTCTGTATAATGCAAACTTATGTACTGGATAGCTTATGAGCAAGTTTTTATCTATAAGTTCCTCATTATTCGAAAAGTGGATTTTTCGTAAGCAGTGTAAGATGATTGCACTTTTTTTGTTTAAATATATTTTCTCATTCTCACTTTATAGAGGAATTCATATTTAAACATACTTATAATAATTCCGCGATAGTCTATATAAATTCACCAGTTTCACTGCTCATAATATCTCGAATGATGTTTTGTATATACATACCTAATTTTATCAATGCAACACAATTGAACAGTTGCTCTATTTATTCAATATTTTATCCACATATATAAATACGTTCTTGTTTGTTTTAGCGATAAGAGATGTGCTAAACGTATCTTACATGTAAAGTAATGAAGCATATTAATTATAAGTTTTAGGCTAAGCCATTTTTGTAAAACTCTTCCAAGACTAAAGAAATACTTCACTTTTTGCAGGACTACAGCTTGGCATACTATAAAAAGTGGCAGTCGGATAATTATAAGAAAGGTGGGCATTGGCTTCTATCAGGACTAGACCAGTCAAAAACTTTAGTTTTTTTCTTACTGTTTTTTTTTTTAAATTTATTTCCATTTGTACCTGTAATGACTGGTGCTTAGCCTAAAGATGTCAACCGATTTCATGAGTAGACTAATTAATAGTTTGCTTGAAATATTTCAGTTAAAATCAAAAGCTGGACTTTTATTCAGAAACCATTGCTTACCAATGTAAACAGATATATGAATACTACACAGGTTGAGTATATAAAGTATCGTTTCGAGCTATAATAGTTATTAAGATGCTTAAACTAGAACTGCCACCACTAAGAAGATATGATATATTTTTATTAAAATATTTTTGCGTAGACAAAGATATGCCAAGCTCTTTCATTATTTGGCCCAATTTTCTGGGTCATTGCACGGCTCTAAAAGACATTGACTATTTAAATTAAGTTTCAGCTGCCTTGGAAAGATAGATCAACTATGGACTGTTTGGAGCCATCCTTAGATATTTTGTAGCTGATGATCAACCTTAAAACCAGAATTGATTTTCCAATTTTGGATGGTTATTAAAATTACGAGAAATTGTTGTCTACGGCTAATTGTCGTACATTTTTCGTTTGACTTGTAAAAGGTGAATAAGATTATCTTTTATGAATCAAATGCATACGTGGGCACTCTTGATGTGATCCAATGATGATCCAACTCTTTTATTTTCGCTTGTTATTTTTGCTAAACCTTTGTTAAAATTTTTTATTTTCATTTTTTTCTCTGTTTGTAAATAGATTTTAGTCTAATGGTAAGTAAACAATGCTTGCAGCAAGCGCCCATGTAAGACAACAAGCCTAAAGACAAAGTGTTTCTGGTATTAAGGCAGTGATTTAATAATAACGTCTTATAGTATTTTACAGGTCTTGGAAGAGTTAATTAGAAGCCAACATTATGTTACAAGCATAAGACTCAGAATATATGCAACTTCATTTATAATGTACATATTTAAGCAGATGCTGTTTTAAAGATTCATGCATTTTTTTGTATTTCACTCCAGAACCAGATAGATTTGAAGGAGTTTTTGTTATGTTGCATGTATAGATATTTTAAAAAAGGAAAAATATTGGAAATAATTCATGTTGGACATGAAAAAATGACTAAAAAAGTAAAAAAAAGTCCGCATTTTGTGATAAATAAAAACAACGGTTCAACCGAAACATCTCTCTTATTTTTCCCAAACCTATCTGCATCATACACTCAGTTTTTATCAAATAACAAACAATGTTTTTCTGAGTATTCAAAATCTATTTATTTTTTTTTATTTAAAGTATTTACATTTTTTAGGGATCGTAATTTTGCAAGTTCCTTATTATTATTAATGGTAATAATCAACTTTCCAATTAATGAATACTTTTGAATAACAATCCTAATATGACAAGTTCACAATGCGTTTCAAGAATTCATGATTAAATAGATTTGAATGAAATATGTAAAATTCAAAAAAACGATTTTCAAAGCATTAATTTAGTCTCTTCATTGATATTCATAGTACGCAAAAAATTTCATAGTAAATACAGAAAAAATACTATGAAAACAGTAACTAATTCTCTATTTTTACTATATATTTCAAAGTATCGTGAATATCGATGGGATAGGGACTCGCAAGACACAAAAGTTAATAAGTCGCAAATAATTATATTTTTTCACATTCAAATCAAAGTTATTAAAAAACACTTCCAGTTGCAAAATGCGTCTTACTGACGTTAGATGACAGGTCAATTGATGTTCTTGACATAAAATATGTACAATCTTACAAAACTATTATTTAGTATTTTATCATAACACTAGTATATCAAACACCTAATCTACTAAAGACTCCTGGCTTCTTAAAATGATTCACAGTAGTTGTCCTGTTGAATGTCACTTGCTTTGACATACCCAGTCGCGATTTCGCTGGAAGAATCACAGTCTCTGATGCTGAAAAAAAATGTAAGCAATATGTTAGTTACAATGTAGATAAATGTACATCATGAATTATTGCTAATAAAATGAAGATAAGCAAGCAAAATGTAATTATTCTTATTAATAATGTTAATGATAAATTAAAGTCAGTATAAACAGTCAAAACTTAGTTAATTAATAATGTTAACTGTAAACACACCTAATTTACCGTGTACTGGTACTTTGACAGTGAAGCCACTAGGATTTTCAGCAATTTTCATGCTTTTAGTAGTCCTGACTAATTGTTTGACTGCTGGAGAACTTATTTTTCTACTAGCTTCCTCATCGGCTCTCATTGTTCCTACTGGTTTTTTCAGTAGAGGTTTTGTAGTCAAAGCTGTTGTACCAAACATGGAAGGTCGAGTTTTAAGAATGCCCTGAGATCTACTCGAAACTCCATTCCTCAAGTTTCTGCTAAACCTTGATTTTTAAATTAAAACTAAACTCTCAAGTGCAATTAATATTTTAGCAAATGGCCCATTACTTACATAGTTTCACTATCCTTGTTTCCTAATCGATTGAAAACACTAGAATTACGTTTCTGAGAATCTTTTCCAACTGTCACACCAGTGACTGTAAAAGTGGGGTTGAAACTTGAATTTGATGATTCAACTATGCTTGTTGTACTTGAAACCATACTGTCCCCTAATCTGTGGAAAACTGTTTTCTTCTGTTCCATAGTCTTTTTTACCATAGCTGGATTCCTGATTGATGTACTTTTTGGTAGTACAATTTGGCATTCTACATCACCATCATTATTCTTGCGTCTCTTCTCTGCTTCCTTTAGTGCCCACCTCTCATCATCTTCATCACTACTTATCTCGTACTTCCTTTTAACAGGGATTGTTTTTGGTTTGGACTTGGTCTCTATGTAATCTGAATACAACTTGGAAGTTTTTGCAACTGGAGCTACCTTTTTCTTAATGCCAATACTAGGCTTTGCAACTGTATTTGAAACTGATTTCACCGTTTTAGTTAGACTCTCTGATTTATTTTTAGAAACTGTAGAATTTTTGATTACTGTTTTAGGAACAACTTTCTTAATTACAGGTTTTGTTATAACTTTGACTGAAGGTGTGTCTTCTGAATTAACCAAGAATGTTTGACACGTTGTTTCTTCGACAATCTTCTTAGCATACCTAAGAATAGCTATCATATCACCCATCAGCGTAATACCCATTTCCTTGAGACTTGGTTTATCTAATTCTGGCAACATATCCGACATTATCCTGTTGTTTGTAAATGTTAAAGCGTGTTTTGTCGCCACATCCTTTGAGAAACCCGCGTTTTTGAAAAATTTAACCCAGTAATCTGCAAAGAAAATTCATCTTTAGAACAAACAAACCACAGGGAATCCTTGAAGTAGGTAACCAACAACAAAACTATTGACTACGCGTCGTTGCTTATATATGTATACCAGACGACAAAAAAATAACTGTACTCACTCGATAGTGAAGCATCCATGATATCTACAGTATTTGCACAGACCGAAAAAAAAAATTGACGAGTATTCCAGATCCCAGCCTCGCGATTTATTCTCAAAATAGAACTTCGCCTCAGCAACCAGTGCCGCACGTTTTGCTGGGATTAGCCATAACAACGCTAGAAAATATATGACTCAAAGAATCTTTGACTACCGTATAGTAACACTTGTGAAGCGCGTGAAAGTTTTGAGCAGTTTTGAGCGTCGGATGACTTTTCCGCGACTATTTTGGAATAATCAACGTCGTTTCGGGCTATAAATTATTTCGGAGAGAGGATGTGTAGGTTGAGTCGCCGGAATTCCGCTTCGAAAGCTGCTCTGCTGCGGCGACTGCTGCGAAGGTAACCACATGCGCAGACGCTACGCGCATGTCGCGTTGCGATCGATCGAATGCGAGCGGGAAATTCAAAAAGTTATAAAATTTTCGTCGTTCTTATTTTAGACTTTCTTCACTGTAGTGATCCACTGCAAGTATTATTTTATTATTGTAAATAAAATATAAACTTAATTTGAACCTCAAAAAGCAATCATTTCTCAACATAAAAAAATAATTAGACTTTCGATAGAAATTTTGAATTAACTAATTGCTACAATAAATTTGCGTGAGAATGTTAGTCTATGCAGTGAAGAATTAATTAGTTTCTATGTAATTTTTATGTTGCAAAACTAATCACCGAAAAGATAGTACTTTCATATACATAGTTTTCTACATGTTACATACTTACATACGTGAGAAATAGTACAAAATCAGTATTGAGGATAAAGAAGCAGGAATGGGAATTTGGTTTTTATTTTAAATAAATTGACATATACGAATAAATTCTTTACATAATGATACTTTATGTGTTACAATTTATTTTAATTGACGAAAGAAGAAATAAATACATTGATTTTCATTTTTATTTTCATTCATACAATGCCATTACGGTATTAATATTTTTGAATCATTATCCTCAGAGGTATAACTGATCAAAATTGATAAATTTCAAATGTAATATCTGTGTAAACTAAGTACAGATATTTTACCAACTAAATTTTTACAATAGTATTTAAGATTCAATGCATAAGGAAGATAAACGCCAATTGTAATCGTTTAAACTTTCGCATCTCAAATATAGTTGTATTCTATCAGTTGAAACAATGAATTTTATTACACTTTTAATTATATATACAATTGTACACACAAGTGCGTATTCACTGTCTGTCGTAAATAGTTGAACTTGAATTTTTCATTATGTAAATGTAATTGTCATATTATGATTGGCAGAAAGTTTACATAAATTAAGACTTGTTCAAAGTAGAACCCTCTCCGATTAATTACAACGAATTTGTGATAATTGAGACATTCGAACATGATAGCAAAATTATTTATTCGAATAAAATTATTACAAAAAAATTTTTAATTATTTAAACATTTTTTGTAAGCAATATCATTTTATTGGATAGTGCTTCATAAAGAATCACAATTTATCGAGGTGACAATCGCGAAACTTGTTTACCTAATATCTCGTCTTTTATCTTTATAGAGACGATTTCAACGTCATTTCCTTGACTTCACGTCAAAATGGAAAAAAAATGTTCCAAATTTTAATTACCTTAAAGGAAAAACTCAGATTCTATTTAATTAAGACTGTTGGTGACTTACTACCAACATTATGGTCAAAAAATCATTTTTTTTTAATTCATACTTTAAACTACGTGCTTTGTTACTTTCGTAATGCACTGAACATTTTTTTGCATATATAGAAACTAATTAAATAAATAAAGTTGATTGAGAGATTTTTCAACTGCAATGGCAACTGACAAAATTTACCAATTCATCAGTAATAAAGTATATCCATAGAGAATGTAACGCACAAGGTCTTTTTTTGCGAGTATATTTTACAAAATAGAATTTCGTGAACTAATTTAACGTGGAAATCAATAATTGACAATATTGTATGTACAAGCGTGGCTCAAACTCTTTTAGGAGTTTTGAAACGATACGGTTTACCTACTTCAATACTTTTTGTTTTTAAGCATAAGAGAACTAAGGAATGTGACATTTTATAATGTTCTCGAACAATTTGGAATTATTCGCTTATCGACGTATGAAATAGGATCAATACAGATGATTCTGCAATAAATTTACAAAGTGGCATAGCCACGACGTCGTAACAGTAGATCCATAAACCAAATTTTGCGGACCGGGTACAATAGGAATAATATTTCAACTAGTGAACTAATGTTGACGTGAAAACCACGGAAAAATTGAATTAAAAAGTTATTGCAATCGAATTGAGGGTGACGAGCAATAAGAAGATTGCATTGGAACATAATGATATATCGATTCACAACAGAATCAGTTCTTTTCGTAAATAAACTTACGTAGTCGTATTGTATATATAACATTTGCAAACTATGTTTTTGCCGTCGCCAAAGGTCTACATTCATTTTTGGTCGAATAATGGAAGAAAGAAAGAATAAATTGCTTCGAATCGACAGCATAAAGATTTATAATAGGGCGATTGCGAAAGTTGCGACCCCAATTTTACGACTGTTTATCTGAAACTAACTAAGTCACAAATAGTGAACTAATGTTGACGTAAAAACTATGACAAACTTTATGTGCATATCACAATCTTTTTTATAATTTAATTTACCGATCCAACGATATTTCAATGGTATTTAGGCAGACGAGAAGGACGATTAAGTTGAAATTTGATAAAAAATTCGTATCATCATTAATTTGTTTAGTAAAGACACGAATTACCTATAAGTTATTCAGATTTGAATAGTCGAAATGAGAATTTGGCTTGGCGGAAATAAATATCTTACTAATAAGTAATTAATAAGAAATTATCTGAGGTGTACAAGCAGATTCTACATTCACTGAAAGTTACGAGCGAATTGAAAGTTGCGCTCTAATTAGCATGTACAGTTATAGAGGTGACTTTGGTGATTTTAAGGTTTTTGTTTAATACTTTAAAGACGATAAGGAAAAAAAGGGAACTAATGAATAGATACATTGACAATATATTTAAACTAGCACTTTTCCTCAACTCAAATAAATCTGGATCGCAACATTATTCATGCAAAAATTCAATTAACAAAAACTGAATCTTTAATCAATTTTTATACGCTAGTATAAATTATATAGTATATATTATAAAATTTGTAGAAAAAACTGACCTACATATTTGAAACTACTTGCTAGATCAGAACAATATTTTTAAAAAAACCCAAAATTACTCAAAATTTCTCTATTTAAATTCATAGAACTATAAATAAAAGTCATCCTAAACATGACTATTCAATCAACCAAAAAAAAAAAAAAAAAAAATCCCTTAGCACTGACGTCACAAAGCGATCCGCGCGGCCAAATATCGAAATTCGAGGAACTTCAATCGGAAAAGCTGCAAAACAAAAGTCCGTAAAAACTGCGCTTATCAACTGTCGGACTACCTGCTGTGCGAAACCGAATTGACGCGCTACGCGCGGTGTCTTATCTGCTCGTGAATCACTTTTCGAGCATCGCATCGGGACACATATACATAATCTTTTGGAAACACACTTCGGCGGCATATAAGCACGCAGTGAGTCAGTCTACAATAGGGAAATGATTGAAGGAACTGACAAGTCTGTGTCTATGTCCCTCACGTGCGGGGCCAGTTTCATGGAGAGAGTCGACGGGTAAACACCAAAACTATTCGTATATGCTGGCGCACAGTCGTATTGTCGGGCTCTACATCGTCGCGTTTATAATGTTTGTGTTGAAGGAGTGGGTGAGTTGATCGCGATGCTTTGCAATCGAGTGCGCGTGATATATAATTGATTTTATTTTCGATTGGCTTTTTTTTTTAACGCAGGCTAAGAGGTTCACGATGCAGAGGAGTGCGGGACAGAAAAAGGAACGAGACGCCAGGGTGAATCTCGCTTACGAGTCGGAGAACGATTTGAGATTGTTGGCTATTAGGACGATGAAGGCTGTGAGTGTGGCTGTCGACACAGCTGACGATGCCGATGAGAAGAGTCTTTCTAGAGGTTTGTTTATTTTTGTGTTACTGTGCTGTTCACGTGCGTTTTGGAGAGTATGTTTTTTTTTCGGAATGATTAGCGTTTTCAATATTCGTAATTTATTGAATGTAATTTGTTTCATATGCCCTTTTTTATTTTGTACAAAAATGTAATTAAAAAAAAGATCGATTCAAGCGTGATAAACCGTTTAATAAATTGAGAAGAAAAAGAAATATTTAATTGAAAAATGAAAACCAATGTTAGCTAAAATAAAATCGAACTTTCAGCATCAAAACCAAACGACAATGTGCAATGCGATTCAAGCTCGAAATGCAAGTGCCGCAATTGTCGAGCTTTGATGAACCTGACCGAATGTAGTCTCTGCTGCGAGTCTCTACAAAGCAATCAGATCCAAGCTTGTCCCGTCTGCGCCAACATCATTTGCATCGGCTGCTCCGTGCGACTCACCAGTTGCGCGTTTTGCAGATCGCAATTGCCAGCCGAGAGAAATCGCGCGCTTGAACGACTTGTCGATCGATTGAGTTTGCCGTGCAAGAATGCGAGGTATGATTTTCATTGTTTTTTTTTTTCGTATGAGTATTTAATTGATGTTTGATTTTTGGATCGGAGGTGAAATTTATAATTTTTGATTGCCAATTTGAAGGATTTTTTTTTATTTCATTTTAATTTGTAAATTGAACAGAAAGATAATTTTGAAATTGTCAATAATATGATATTCGGTTTCGATATATTTTTTAAAATACTCAATAGATCAATTCGTGCATTAGGCAAAAATAAATCTTCAACGCGGTATACTTTCAAATCTTATCTATAAGAATATCATCCACGGAAATCTTCGAAAAATTTTTTTTTTTTCAAATCTTATCTTTTTCAGGATGGGCTGCAAACTGTTGGTAGACGGCGAAAACAGATTCATACACGAGTCGCTGTGCAATTACGCTGCAACCAACTGCCCTGTAGGTCGTGGAGTTTGCCAATGGCGAGGCACTGTAGCGTGCGTACAATCTCACTTGCAGAAAGTTCATAATCTGCAACCTCTGTACGATCACGGTATCTCAGTTGAGATACACAGCTTCAGGAACAAAGCTAGAACCAGCGATGGACGTGTTTACACGGTAAATTGATTTTTTGTTCGATTTTTTTTATTATTTTTTTTTCATTCATAAACATTTGACGTTTCATTTTTTTATTTTTATTCTCCATAAACTATTGCTGCATGAAGTCCTAAAGTGAAGTTTGTTTATTTCAGGTCTGCCTCGTCTGTTACGAACAGCTTTTCGTAATCCGCGTGACCCTCTACCAGAATCGCTTGCGCCTGTGTCTCGTCCGACTTGGCCACGAGACAGAGCAACCGTTGAGCTCGCGACCCCGACGTTATGGAATCTCGGTGACGGTGAAGGCGCAAGCTGGCCGTCGACGTCACGGACTCGTCCCTTTCGGCAAATTCGATCGCGAACCTCGCGAGGTCAATGTCAGTTGCGATGATCTCTATTACGACGTTGAATCGAAAAAAGAACAGACGGGTATTGAGGATCTAGTTAGGATAGATTTAGAAGTCAAACAGATGATGGATGCTTGAAATTTTTCTTTTCAAAGTAGCGATATGCGTAATTTTTTTTTAATTTGTTATTTTCTGTAAATTTCGTATAAAGTTTAGTATAAAGTTCGTATAAAGTTTATTTTCCATTCAAACCAATGGAATTGCGTGATTTTGAGACTGAGATATCATGTTTTTTTTTCGTCTACTTATAATGTAATTTAATTTATAATCACGTGAATTTTTGAAAAGTTTGATATTATTTTCCGTATAGTATTGCCAATATTTTTATGTTTTTTTTTGCAATTACTATTTTTTATTTTTGATAGTAATTATTGCACTGATTTTAATGTATGTAGCTATTATATTTTTGCGCGGAGTTTGCCAGAGAACGCAAACTTTTTTGTGTACCATATTGTTCATATATATATTTTATTATGATAAAACTATACTTATATGTAAAGCGTTCAATTGATGTTCAATAAAACTTGTCTTGATTTTTGAAGTAGATTTTTCTTATGAAAAATTTTCTTTTACGATATACGATATATCCTGTACTTTTTATTATACAATATCACTTATTACTCATTCACGTCGATTTTATATGCTTAGAATATTTTCGCGCTTGAAATTCTTTTACCTTATTCTGTAGTCCGATTATTTTTTTTTTCTTAGTGCCTTTATATTTTTTGACAGGCACAGCTCGTTGGAGAATAGCTAAAGCAGCTCAGACATAAAGTTTCGAAAATCCTGTTAAAAATTTTGAAAATATACGGAAAACTTGACACGCCCCCTTACGGAAAATTCTGCGCAGTAGATTTCCTTTCTTGTATAGTTACAGTCGCCGAAGAGAGAAAATCTCCGGAAGGGGTAGACTGGAGAGTGGAGAGCATGGGTGGAGATAAGTTAGCGTCTATACGAGGAATCTATGAAAAAAATGAGACGAAAGAAGGATACAAAATTTCAAAACTCTACGACAGTTAGTTTTAATTCAACTGAATTTATTATAATAACATTTTGATACAAAAAAAATTGACTCAATTGAACATAATACTTTATTTTATACTCTAAAATTGAAAGGCTAAATCATGAAAAAATAAACTAGAATATTGCAGACAAAGTGGAAAAATCGTGTATTAAATAATATTTATTTGGAAAGCTTGAAGATAATTTTCTGTAACAGTTCGATCGGTTATAATTATGTTATATCAAAAATTAATGATCATGTCGCTCGCGAGAAATAATTAATGATCACTTGCAATACATTTTTTCGCAAATCTGAGTCACCGAAATATTTAGCTATATTATCGGCTACAACATGATAAGCGCACAATCCAATAGTTTCACATAGAATGGAAGCAATCGGTTTTCTTCTCTTCACCCTCATCGACGCTTTTTCTACGCGATCTCGCAGTACATAACAGTAATACGGTAGGTATTCATTCTTATACTTCAATCGTCGCAGTTTTCGTAACAATTTATTTTTGCGCACGTAAGTTTCGATTTTGGTTTCACTCGCATTTAAAACATTGTAAAGGGTTATAGATTTCCAAACTTTAACTTGATTCATTTCACACAGATGTTGCCTGCACATATCAAAATATCGTCTCAGTGAATCATGCTCGTCGATCTTGTTTTCAATAAATTCTTCGGTAAGGAATCCACGAGCTTCGTCTATTGCTAGTTGTGCAAGTATAGCCTCCATCCAATTCAAGTGAAATTGGTTGTTTATAATGGCAAAAATAGAAAACTGTTCATTTGCACGAAAAATTTCAAGACCAGCTCCGTGATGGAGGAGATATTCCACAACATTTCTACTCTTCTCTATTGAAATACTCCAATCACCGAGTAGCCTATTATAATACTCTTTGTTATAGACTTTATCATTAACATTTGCACCCAAATCAAGTAAAAACTTAACTGTACTCAATCCATGATCACAATGAAGAGGCGTTGATCCATTGTTGTCGCGTGCATGAACGTCGAATTCTATTCCTTTCAATACCTCAGAAATATTTGTCGGTCGATTTTTAGTCAAATAATGAAGAGCAGTACGACCCCGTTCATCTTTCTTTCATCCAGTAACACTCGAATACACTCCATTTTGCTATGCACTACTAAGTTATACATTTGCATTTGACCTCTTAACCTGCCTTTCGTTATAATCTTGTTAGGGTTGGCACCGCGATCCAAAAGTAATCGTAAAAATTCGAAATTGCTTTTCTCAATCATGTAACAAAAACCACATTCTGACAAACCTGTGTGTCCCTCGTAGTTTTCAGCATTTACATCAACACCGTAATCTAACAAGAATTTTGTATTTTCCAATTTTGTATTCTCTTTGACTATGGCGAAGATGCAAATGCTAGAGATTCTCATAAGCGTACTCCAATGGGTAACTATAAGCCTGTTCCTCGCTTCAGACAGGGTGAAGACGTCAGAATTTTGCAACTGCTGTTGGATCATGGTGCGAATCCTTATGCTTCCAACTACCGTTATATGTCGTGTGCTGGGATACTACAATATGGCACACGACAGTCCATTCGGGCGCTGTTGAAAAGTATCGACAACTTGACGCATCAAGACGACCTCGGTTATAATATTACTTCACTATGCAGTGCGAAATATTCGTTTGGATACCTTTTCGAAAGATTTCGAAGGCAAAGTCATCCACGTGAATGCAATGAATATAAATGGAGAAATGCCTATTCACTGTATTCGCTTATTAGCTTCGGCCGAATTTTTATTGAACAATGGCGCAGACATCAATGCCAGAACTGCATTTCAAGGATGGACTCCTCTATTAAAAATATGGGCTGCTGTCCTTGGTGTGATAATTGAATCAAAGTATAAGCATGGTGCGTTAGAGAGCACGAAGCAAGTGATCGAGTATCTTCTTCAACGTGGCGCAGATCCTCAAACTCGACTTACAAGCGGCTATTCAATTTTTCCTGGTGCCCATCGCTATTATCATTTATATTGCATGCCATCCATTCTAGCCCATTTAGCACTAATGCAAGTTCGCGGAACACCCATCAAAGAATTCGTTAATAATGAGATCGCCGAGAATGATTCAATCAGAGGGCTTTTTGACTTGTGCAAACGACAATTAAATGAAATGAAACAAGTAAAAGTTTGGAGATCTGTATCAATCTACGATCTCGTGATTGCGAGAGAAGATGAAATCGAACGTTACACACGAAATGAATGTTACTCAATCTACGCCGACTAAACTACAAGAAGGAATATATGCCGTATTTTTATTATGATTTGTGAAATCGGATAGTGGAAGCCGCTAAAATAATGAACATGAGAAAAATAACTGCTACTATTCTTTGTGAAGTGATTGCATGGCACCATAATTCATATGGCATTGTCGTCAATAAGATAGTTGGGTATCTTAGTAAAGCTGATTTACGAGAAATGTACTGCAACAAGTAATTAAACTGTTACATCTGTCTGACCTAAAAAGTATATTACATCTATGTTTACATTATATAACCATAACAATATACAAAATTAATTAGCTGATTAAAACTAATTTAAAAAGTTAGAAGTTTTTGACATTTTTTCTATCATGAAATGAAATGATACACTAATTTACTTTTTTTTAGCAGGTTATCGCATATGAGAATAAAATTAAAATCAATAGGTATGAAATGAAAAATTCAAGGATCTATTGAGTAATACTTTATTTTTTTTCTATTTTTGCGTATAAGTAAATTGTTATTTTTTTAAATAGATACACTAATTTTTTTTACAAAACAATATCAGAAATATACAGCTTCAAATTGTAACTTTTTTAAAAAAACGAACTGAAAACAACTAAAGAATAAATCGATATTTACAAATCTGCAAAACGCTTGTACATATATGTAAAAATGTATCAAAAATGTCAACAAAAAATTATTGGCTGTGAGTTTACAGTAAAAAATCACTGAAAATTCAAAAATTTCAAAGTATTACATTTTCTAAAAAAAACGTATAAATTTTTGTTCTACTATTATACATTGACGTAGTCAGAGTTAATTATTTAATATCGACAGGTATCATTTGCGTGAAAAATTCGATCTATAATCTATAAAAAAGTTTCAGTATAAATGCTTATACTCATTCATCTTATAAGTAACTATTTAGGCCATTCGAAACTGATGTAGATTACATACTTCATCACATCATATTTTGTAATGAAAATTACCATAGAAAAATTGAAATGATATAAAATTTAGATTTTTTTAATTACAATGTAAACAAATATTGTGATTAAATTTGTTTTGCATGCATCCGACCCTGTTATCCTTTAGATGTTATGAAAAATCTACACTCCTTTCGTTTTGTCACTATGACAAACCAAATTAGCATCGTTAAATTAATCTACGAAACTATCAGCATTCAACCATGTCCATTCACACCGTTCAACAAAATGGTTAACATCATATTTACGTCGTTGTTCCGTCGATATATTGAAATGACTTTCTTGGCGTTTGCCAAACTCAACTCTATTACACTTTGACTTATTCTCAGTCATTACTGGGATTTCATGGAAACCAGTTTTCGGGAGCGGGCTCTTGCTTCTGTTCTTATATTTGTATACTCAAACCATAAGATGTTAGGTATCAGAGTGGTGTCTCGTAGAAGAAAGTATTCGGATAATTTCCTGAAATAGAAATTGAAATTTTAGCTCAATCTAATTAAAATGAATATATATTGTATAACCTACATCAAATATTTTTTAGCAACTATATGCTGACAATTCGAGTTTTAAGTGTTTATAAAGTTTTAATTATTCATAAATTCAACATATTTACCATGAGACAATCATAGGGAAAAATGAAGTTAATACTAGATGTACAACGATGAACCAAACAATGCCTAGAATGACACCAAGAACAGCTCCGCACAATACTTGAGAATGAGAGTGATATTGTAAATAGATTCTACCATAAGTTACTAATCCAGCAGAAAGGATACTTAATGCTATTATAAGTACGCGCCAAAATCTTTCAGATAGTGTACTATTGCTACTTTGATGTAATCTAAAAACAAAGCATTGTTTGATGAAATTGCTGGCATGAAATACTATGACACATGAAAACTATAGCTATACTATACCTAATTATTACAAATAGAGTCATGTACGTAGCAAAGAACCACATGAATTGTGCGTGAGTTGATGGCATACCATATTCAGAATACAATACATCTCGTCGCATGGGTCTTGCCTCTTGGATAGTATGTTTCAACAAAAAGTTAACAATTTCATTGCCTACTACACCACCAAAAAATACAATCTGAAATGAAAGGGATAAATAAATAAATAGAAGTGTAAAAATTGCAGAAACGTTGCTTTAATAAAATTACTCACAGTATGCAAGTCTCGCCTAAAAACAATCAGCGTAAGAAATCCTGCAATTACAGCAAAAGGCATCAAGCTAATTATAGCTAATAGCAGTCCAAAAATGTCGCCTGGAAAGAAAAGCAGAACATTATTGCCTGGTATTGACAAACATTCAATAAGTAAAACTATTTAATGGGCTAAAAATTCACTTTTCACAGTAGCCAATTTGTCAAAACAAGTAGAATAAATTTAAGATGAGATCATTAGATAGATATAGTATTTCCAGTCTTAAAATAAATAAAAATTATATAATAAAGTGCCCAAAGAACAAAAGACAAATTCCAAATAGAAAACCTAAGAATCCTTTTAAAACTTGTAAATTTCACCTTGAGTATATTTGTCTATAAAACTTCCATCACGATTTTCTAAGATCACATGAACACCTCATACCCTATAAAGCTCAGCCCCGTTGTAAACAAAAATAAAAAAAAGCGAGAAAATATCAACATCCCAGCAAGCCACGTCAGACAGCGTGTGTCCCAATGGCGGCCGGCGACGCCGCAAATATTTACAGCCTCCACGAGGAGCAGACGTAATGAGAAGATACTGACCTTTTGGGTACTCGACTAGGGTGAGTGAGAGCGGTACCCAGGCGACGACCGGGACTTCCGTCGCGCTTGACGCCATGGCACACGAGCTGCTTCCGCGGACGGCATTCGCTGTAGGCTACTCGTGTTCAGTGCAGCGTCCGCTGCTCTATACTAACACTATTTATCTCTCTCTCACACTCGCACACATCTACAACAAGCTGCGCGCAGACTGCGAATTTTTTTTCTTTATATAGCTAAGCTTTTATCAAGGGGGCGGGGGTGGTTTGATGTTTTTTGCTCCGCGGATAAATGCTTTTAAAAAATAAAAAAAAGATTTTTTTATCAACTAAATTAAAAACAGTTTGAATTTAATTCGTAAACTTTGTGCAGTTGAAAGTTCAAGTGAAATAATTAATCTAAAAAAATTTCTTGTTCATTATATTTATAAAAGCCGATGAAAATTATTTAATTTATAAGATTTTTAGAGCGTGCATATTTTTTTGTTGATTTTATACGTAATAATTGTTACATGAAAACGCAATGAGATATTCAATTCGAAAAAATAAATAAAAAAAACACTTTTTTAAAACAGCCTTTTTCATTTCGCGTGCGATACTAGTACATAGATTAAAAAGAATTTCAAAAGTGACGCAGACTTTGGTTTGGTCGGATGCCTCGAGGCGGTAAGATGATCAACAAGGGATGCAAAAACGGAAGGGGTGGTTTTACCCCTTTTTTTCTTTTGAAGATCGAGCCCCTAGCAACAGGCACGCGAAAGTATCGCGCTTATTTTTAAAATCACGAGTTACGATTATTTTTATTTATTATTTCAATAAAAAACGTTTATCAGTATAGTTATGTAATCGCGTCGAAGATAAAAGTAATTTTCAAATTCGGCACTTTGCGCTCGTTCATCCCTTCTACCGCGCATTGTTGAAGTCCACGTGACGCTTTGTTTACAATTTTCTCGAAGCACTGCGAAGCACATTGCGTGTTCGTATTCCTTTGTTAGCCAAAATCCTTTTTTGTTTAACGATTGTTGAACTTTATACTTTTTTAGATTTTCTTGTTGAGCAAAAAATGTAATAATCATGTCTCAAGTTCCATTTGTAGAAATTGCTAATCCATTAGGATTCACAAATGAAACTGCCCAATTAATTAGCGGCTTGGGATGCACTAACCTAAAACAATTTAAAAAGAAAGACATTAATTTAGATGATTTACAATATTTGACTAAGGAAGATTTAGAAGTGTTAGGTAATTGATATGTTCTTATTTTTTGAAACAATAAATTTCTGTATGCATTTCATTCTGAAATTTTTATTTTACAGAAGTAGGAGATACTTTTGATTATGAGTCATTTGAAAAACTAAAAAAAAGTTTACAAAAGAAATATGACAAAGCAGTTAAGGGTCCAGGGTAAATTATTTAAAGTTTGTTAGGTTGTATCTATTTTCATAAAAATCGTTTTTAATACTTTTCAATTTTGTTCACAGAATTGATGACATAATCAAGATTTTAAGGAGTTCGAGGAAGCAAATTGAAATGGTAAATTACTATATGAAGTATGTGGAAATAAAATTGAAGAAAAACAGACAAGATCTCTTCATCGACAGAGATAAAAATAAGAAAGTTTCTGAAGTGATCATGGAAGCCTGTGATAATATACTTACAGAAGTAATAGAATTTAGATCACTTCTATCTTCTCTTGATAAGTTAAAGGTAAATAAAAAGAGATTATCATAATAGTGAATTACTATTAGCTAATAAAAATGAAAATTTTTTAGCGATATGGACAAGACAAAGAAAGTTCCTATTTTGCAGAGAATATAAAAAGTATTCTAACTATCACAAGTGGCATAATTGGAGCAGGTTTATTTGCAATGTACAAATTATTGTAAAGCTACTTAAGATTATAAAGTAAGACTCTTTATAATAAACTTTTTATACTTTTCTCTTTAATTAAATTAATTATTTAAACAAACCATTTTTTTCTTCATTACCTCTCAATCGCGTTGTCTTTAAAAATCTAAAAATAAATGTATAAGTAGGCCATAAAGTAGGCACACCATGCGTTTGCTCGAGCATATGATTCATTCGCGGTCACGTGGCCCGGCGTCCGGCCGAATGTTATGGAGTAGCAGACTACATTATCGCTTTGGCGGTAATGCTATTTCCCGTAGTTTTGCACATGTATCGTTTGGGAAACCGCCGAAGATGACGACCGAGGAAGTCAAGTGTCCACTCACCTTCGAGCTGAAGGCTGAATGTCCGGTGACTAAAGCCAGGACTGGTCGAATGCAACTTGTTCATCACCACGTGGATACACCGGTTTTCATGCCTGTCGGCACGCAGGTAAACAAACCTTTTTAAAACGAGTTTATGATAATTACACACTTTCGTTTTTTTTTTTTTTTTTGCATGATGATATGGAGTGAGATTTTTGTTGTAATTAACTCGTGATTGGATTGGAATTGTTGCAGGGCACTTTAAAGGGGTTACTTCCCCAACAGTTGGAGGAGTTGGACTGTCAAATCATTTTAGGAAACACTTACCACTTAGGAAACAGACCTGTAAGTGCTATTTTTCTTTTTGTTTGACATACTCAGGGGTGTCTTTTATTTGTCAATAAATTTTTAGGGTCCAGAAATACTTGACAAAGCAGGTGGCTTACATAAGTTTATGAACTGGAAGCGAGCATTACTAACAGATTCTGGTGGTTTTCAAATGGTTTCATTGCTAAAATTAGCAAAAATTACAGAAGAAGGTGTTAATTTTAGAAGTCCATTTGACAGTGAGTAATATTCAAAAATTGTTTGTACTATAAATACACACTTAGAATATTATTGCTCACACAAGGATTTTTGTTACAGATTCAGAATGCATGCTGACACCAGAGCGATCTATTCAAATACAGAATGCTATTGGAGCTGATATTATAATGCAATTGGATGATGTGGTGCATAGTACAACTACTGGGCCACGAGTTGAAGAAGCAATGCACCGGTAGGTGTAATATCAATCATTTTTAAATATAAAATTGATCAAGGTTAATTAATAATCTCATTCCTTTTAATAGAACCACAAGATGGCTGGATAGATGTTTAACAGCACATGGAAAACCAAGTGAACAGAGTATTTTTCCTATTGTACAAGGGGGCTTGGATCCAGTATTAAGAACAGAGTCTGCAAAGCAGTTAATCCAAAGAAAAGTAAATGGCTATGCGATTGGAGGTCTTAGGTAAAATATAGACTAATTATGTGTACTATGAATTATTTGCAGTTTGATAAATTTCATTAATTTTCTAGTGGAGGCGAGAGTAAGCATGATTTTTGGAAAATGGTTCATCTTTCCACTGATCTTTTGCCAAAAAATAAACCAAGATATTTGATGGGAGTTGGTTTTGCTGTAGATTTAGTAGTTTGCAGTGCATTGGGAGTTGATATGTATGACTGTGTATTCCCATCAAGAACTGCTGTGAGTATAGTTTGGTTGAAAATTAATCTGAACACAATGGATTTTGTTGAACAATTTATTTAGTTTTGTTACTGAAATAAATATCCTATAAATTACAAAAATTATTGTTACGATTTTCAGAGGTTTGGATGCGCATTGATACATACAGGGCAGCTAAACTTAAAACAGGGCCAATACAGTATTGACAAGAGACCCATCGATGAAACATGCACCTGTAGCACTTGCAAAACCTACAACCGATCTTATCTCCATCAAATTGTGACTGTGGAGACTGTAGCCTGTCACTTATTGACAGTTCATAACATTGCATTCCAAATGAGACTTATGAGAGAAATTCGTCAGAGTATAGAAGAAAAAAGGTTCCCTCAATACGTTCAAGACTATTTACTACGAGTTTATCCTGAAAAAGATTACCCTCTGTGGGTTGTTGATGCTTTGAAAGCGGTAAACATTGAATTATTGTGACTTACTAGTGCTTAGTAGAGCCTTTCTATTTTATGATAGTTTTTTAATTAATTTATAAATAAATTAAAAGTGAAACAAAAGTTCAGTAATAATAAAAATTTTACCACTAGATTGGTGTACTGTGTTCATTACTTACATAAGTATTAGCATTCATTGTTAAATGTAGAAACAAACATACTCTCATTCCGATTTTAAAATAGTAAGTATCTCATTCGCAACCTAACACGTAAGTTTTCTATACAAGAATTAGCCATCACATAAAATCATCTGAATCGTAACCAGTGTTTTCCGTATTGGTTGTCATGTTAGCAGAATTGAAAAGAGAATTGTAGCTTCTGTAAATCAAAACGTTTTCTTTAGCATTGATTTTTCAGTAACTATAACTTTATTTGGAATACCTATAAAATTTTATGAATTACCTCATTTCAGCTTCGTCTTCTCGTCTTTTCTCTTCTGCTTTTTCTTTTTCTTTTTGATCTCTTAAAAGCTTCTTCTTGTCTTCTCTTTCTTGCCTGTCTCTTTGCTCTCTTTCGGCTCTGAAATTAATTTCTTCGGATCTCTTTGTTTTGTTCAAACGATTAACAACAGTATTCAAACGTTTGGCAACATGAATCTTCCTGACTTCTTTTTCCTTGTGAAAGCCTACCTGACCAACATCCATACCTTGGGTTTTTTTAAGATTTGCCCACATAGTGTATACAACATCAACATCATTTACTTTGTTTCCTTCAATGCTGTTGGCTTTGACTAATTGAGCTGCATCTTCTAACACTGAGGTAGGAATATCATCTATTGTCTGTCCCTGTAAAATGAAAAAAACTTTTAACATGCCAAATCAATAAATATAATTAAATTTCATCATTGCTGAATACTTACGTATTGTAGTCTGAGGTAAACGTGTGCCGAAGAAAATTTGTCAACATGAAACCATACATCTTCTGGCCAACCCCATTTGATAAGATCTTCATCTAATAATGATAACATAAAAAATGAATTATATATAATTTTCAATAGAACAAATACAAGTAAGGCTGGGTAAATCATTCAAAAATTGAGTTTATATTGAACTTTTATAACCAACAGCTTTTTGAGCATATTCTGATTTTACTTTTATAAAAATAAAAATTATTTTATTTCCGATTACTTACTTTCATGTTTGTCGATACCCATAAACAATGTCACTGGTGGTTGAATAACTGTAAAAAATATTTTATTGTAAATTTATTTTTGAGCATTGTAAGTTAACCTCAATATTTTTAGAAATTGCATATTTCGATTAATTTCGTCAAGGTCTAATTATATTTTGAAGTTTGGATTATTTGGTATGGAAAATTGTAATTAATTACCGTCGCTTGTGAAAAAGAAAACCATTTTAACTGGATAATTTTGTAATAAAACGTAAATAAATTAAGATTTGAATTTTGATAGGTATGATCGGCCGCAGACTCGACTGCCGATCACACAGTTTTTACATACACAACGTGCATTCAAAAGAGTAATGAATAAAAATTGATTATGATTAAAACTTTTGATAGCAGAAGCAGAATAATAGACGAATATGTACGAAATAGAAATGATATAATTTTATTTAAATTGCAGTAATTACAAATTTACTTATCTTAAAACTAAACACAATACTATTTTTACACACAATAGCAATGTAAAGTAAAATATCTTTTCCAAAGATTTGAGTAAACATTAATTGTCAAAGTCAGTAACAAAATATCAGCTCAAATGGAAAATTATGGTAGTCTTATTAAAAAAAATTAACAAAATATAGAATTATAAACATTCAAAAAAAGATTATACTTTTGAAAGAATTGTAACATTTTTTTAAATCACTTACAGTACTATCTATAATCCTAATAATTTTGAACATCATCTAGTTTAAACAGATGCGGACAAACACAATGTTGACTAGGTCCGATAATACTAATTACATATATAATCTCAGTATGCAAATAATTTTGCACATTAAGCCATTATCGAAAAACGCGCTCGTAAAATTAGTAAAATATCATTGTTTAAAAGCTTTGCGCTCAAATGTAGTTTAAAACTACATTCCTTCATAATTTTAATTACCATAATAAAATAATTAATAGCTTATTGTAAGCTACATCCACTTTCATTTTTAGGATCTTTATTGTTCTGCGGTATCTCTTCTTCTTTCACGGGTGGCAAGTCTTGCTCTTTGCCGCTAACTTCGGCAATGGTCATACCGCCAGTCAGAGCTCTGTAAATGCCTAGGTTCCACAATGAATTAGGCTCTGGCATTTTAAAATCAATTGGGCTAACTAATCCATATGTAGCTTTAGTGTCTAGAGCAGGTACTTCTCCTGGAACTGGATCGTGGTATCTGCAAAAAAATCATGAGGTCACCTTCATTGCAAAATTCGTCAACTAAACTAAATTTGAAAGCTTATCTTACATTAATCCGTTTTCTCTTTCACATTTTTCTAATGTGCGTTGGACCAAAGGAGCCAAGCGTCTAAATACGGCATGTTGATCTGGTTTAACTCTTGGGGCTGGACCATGCATTTTGCCATATTCTTGGCAAAGAGTTTTAGCTTTAACTAAGCAGGCATCGCTTTCTTTTAGAGCTCTGATGGCTTCTCCACACTTATCCATACCCAACAAGTTTTCACCACAGTAATTATAGGCCTAAAAATTCATACGTATAAGGGTGCAACCACTTCAATATTATCTTTATATCATAAAATACTTACATAAGATTGATAAAACATTGATTTAAGCTCGAGATATTTGATCCACTGGCCGGAAATTTCAGGTTTGAAAGGTCTTAGTGTATTTGCAGCGTCTAAAAATAGTTTACTTGTTTCATTAGCTAAAGCTGATATTAAACTAGAATTGTGCTTTAGTTCTACAGCACGAGCCACAGTCACTGAAATATAAAATATAATTTTTTTAGTATCTAAATATTGATGAATTATATAAATAAATTAACTTTGATGTAAAAATATTTTACCTTCTTGAGCCTCAGCTGTACATTGATTGATGTAAGCATTTATCACCCGAGGATCTAAATCACTACCAAGAGGGGGTGGGTAGGACAGTTGTGGTAAAAATTCAGTTTGTACAAAAGTAAATATTCCTGCTGCTCTTCTCAACATACTGTGCACCTCTTTTGCTTCATCCATTGTAATACTGAGAATTAATATTGACAAAGTAAATTTTCAAGCAATTATTCCGTTATTCTTCAATAGACGTTTACTTACTCAGCTTTAGAAGCAATCATAGCAGCATGTTTCATAAACCACAACCCCATATTCATGCTCATGTTAGCAGCTTCATAAATAGAATCAGCATAGGAACTGTTGAAATAAAGATTTTATCAATAATAAGCAATGTTTTACTAGCAAATTTAACTTTTAAAAAACTCACATAGTTCCTGGTCCAAGGAGCGTATGAGTCCACTTGAAGACAAAGGCATTCCTGAGCCTGCTAGGATTTGGTCTACCAACCTGTTCATTTTCCTCCTTCGAAGGATCACACTCCCACATGAATCCATAGAGAAGCGCGAGATAAGAGACAAAAGCAGGCTCGACCGAAGTAGCCGTGTTGTTGGGATTTTTAATAAGTTCAAGTAATCGGCTGCGACACATTTTTAAGTCGCTGCAAACGAGTTTTAACTCAATTAGCACAAGGACACACGCAGAATGCTTATCATAAACAACAGAATCACTAACCTGCAAAGCTTCCTCGTAGCATCGGTTGGATCATTATGCTTCAACTCGAATTTATGGTTGGTCGTAGCTTTCAACACATTACGATGGAACCAGTGAGCCATTTTTGGTGTCTGCAGGCGAATATCTCAGCGAAAGTCGAACTGCGGACGAAGATAATTCACAAGTCGTGTGACAGCTCTGCTCGGGAAAAACACTCCGACTCGGTTTTTCATGTGTTTGTGTACTGCTGGTAATACTTATGCGCAGCTTTGATTTGGGGGGGGGGGGGGGGGCTATACGTCAATGAATTCGTGTACCACTACTGACTCACTTTCACTTTGTTGTTGATATTTATTGTCGTCGATCAAGCACACATTTTAACTCCCACACACACTCATACCATGTATGTATAACGGGATGAGACTCGAGACTGCGCAATGGTTGTCAGATAATATACTGCGCTTTGAATTCGGCAATTTTCTTTGTTTCGAAGATAACAAAGCGTGTCAATTCTCAAGTTACCGACGATCAAATTACGAAATTTATTTTAAATTTATTTAAATAATACAATTGATAATTTACAATTAATAATTTATAGAGTCCTTGTTAAATATTACTACTACTAACATCATTTGGCTTGTTTCCGACATAAAATTAACAGAAAATCGATGTAAAGTCGATTTTTCGTTTCTACTGACATGGCAAGAGTAATTGATTATATTAAAATCCAAATCATGAATTTGCAAAGTAGATTTTTCAAACGATACCGGAATCAATTCGCTCGGCCAATCACACGATTTCGTGAAAGCGCATGCGCCAAAAATGTCTACGTGAAGCTTCCGCTCAACGTCCATCTTTCTTTCGGCCAGGCATAGAGTGCAAGCTGCCTGGTTAGTCGATTTTTCATGAGCGAAACCTCGTGAAAAAGACCGCGTAATGGTAAGTACCAAAAATTTTTCGGATCCCCCGTAATTTTGCCAAATTTTACTTTAAAAAAGAACACTCGGGAAATTATTCGAGTAGGTTTTTACGCGTTTACTTTGCAAGGTGAACTCTCGGCTCCCTCGCACCGACCACGTGTAGTCGCGAAAAAGTTTATTAATTTTCATGAAAATTACTGATTGTTGTTGGATAATGTTTACATAGTTGGAATTTTGCAAATAGGTTTATCGTTTGAGTTGAGAGTCGCGAAAAATGGCAAGTGTTTTGAGATTTGGTTTTTGGTTAGGATTATCACCCCACTGTGTGCTGCTGTTGTTCATTTAGAAGCAACAGAGTGATTGTTGTCAGATGTTCAATTCACGCGAAACAAATACTTCATCATTATCGTTGTTTGTTCGTCATTTCATTTCTTTTTTCGATTAAAAACGAATGAATATTTGTAAGAGATACAAGCTATTACTCCAAATTCAATGATGATCAAAATTGGTCCGTGTTGCTGATATTTCATTGATTATAAACCAATTTTCTGGACTGATAATGCATAAAAGCTAATATATAGTGCTAACGTTTGTTGAATTGAATAATAAAAATTGTATATTTTATTTACAGTCACTATCAACAGCAAGACCGTTGGTAACGGTCTTCTCCGAAAAGAATGAATCTGCTGGAGAAACTATCTCCCTCCCAGCTGTCTTCAAGGCTCCAATCAGGCCTGATGTTGTAAACTTTGTTCACCAACAGGTCTCAAAGAACAGCCGTCAGCCATACTGTGTTTCAAAGGAGGCTGGTGAGTACTTTTCATTTTTGTTATCCTCTTGAGTATTTTATGCTGCTTAAAATATGCACTGTAGCAAATGTCCTCAATCTTGTAAACCATTTGCTCGATTGATCCATCAGGTGCTAGATTAATATGATGATCAGGCGTTCTTGTTTTGTGGAATCTCGCATGAAATGGGGACATGATCATTGCACACTTATACTCCTTAATAAAATTGCTTATTTTTCTTGTTCAATTCTGAACACAGTTATTCATGAAAATTTATTTTTTCAGGTCACCAGACCTCTGCTGAATCATGGGGTACCGGACGTGCCGTCGCTCGTATCCCCCGTGTCCGTGGTGGTGGTACTCACCGCTCCGGTCAGGGTGCCTTTGGCAACATGTGTAGAGGAGGTCGCATGTTTGCTCCCACCAAGCCATGGAGACGCTGGCACCGCCGTGTCAATGTCAACCAGAAGAGATACGCCATTGTCTCGGCTATCGCTGCTTCGGGAGTCCCAGCTCTCGTTCAGTCGAAAGGTGAGTGTGCTTTTATTTTCTAATTAATAACACTAAATGTTGTGATTGTGTACTTTTTGTGTATGTGTAATATTGTTATATAAAATGATGACACCATCCGAGGCATGAGTATGTATTATGATTATAAATAGACTGAATCTGAAATCAATAGAAGCATGATTGAACTAACTCCTGGTTCTTAACTAGGAATTAACGCCTACATTGATTTTTTGCAGGACACATGATCCAAGAAGTACCAGAATTCCCTCTGGTAGTTTCTGACAAAATCCAGGAATACACCAAGACGAAACAGGCCGTCATCTTCCTGAGGCGCATCAAGGCTTGGAATGACATCCAGAAAGTAAGCATAATTTTTTTTGTTTGTTAAAGACTTCAATTTTTGTGCACTGTAGCAAATGTCCTCAATCTTGTAATTTTAGTTACTTGATTGATCCATCAGGTGCTAGATTAAATTGATGATCAGGCGTTCTTGTTTTGCTTATTTTTTTTACAAAAAAGGGACATGATCATTGCACAGTTTTTCAATAACCAAAGTTATTTTGTCTGCATTATTTTTCATATTGGAATTAATATTTTTTCTGTTGTCGTCTAGGTATACAAATCACAACGTTTCCGTGCTGGTAAGGGTAAGATGCGTAACCGTCGTCGCATCCAACGTCGTGGACCATTGATTGTTTACGGAAACGACCAGGTAAGCATCTGCCTCGAATTATTTTACAAATTACATAATTCCATTTCTAATGTCTAAATGTATGTTTTCATAGGGCATCCGCAAGGCCTTCCGCAACATTCCCGGAGTCGACCTGATGAACATCGACAAGTTGAACCTGTTGAAGCTGGCTCCTGGTGGTCACGTCGGTCGTTTCATCATCTGGACCAAATCGGCTTTCGAGAAGCTCGACGCTCTGTACGGCACATGGCGCAAGGAGGCTAAGCTCAAGAAGGGCTACAACCTACCCATGCCCAAGATGGCCAACACTGACCTCGCCAGGCTTCTAAAGTCTGAGGAGATTCGTAAAGTCCTCCGAGCACCCAAGTACGTATTTTCTTGCTCTATCGTGAAAAATTTAGAACTTTTTTTTTATCTTGGAAAATATGATGAAACACTTTGGTCCGTGTTTATGATTAGCATTGATTTTAAAACAAAGTAATGTGACTGATGGATATCACAAAACTTTCAATTTTTATAAGCTTTACGTGGATTATATATAATGATTTTTTTTCCTTGTGTATTTCCAGGAAGAGGGTCATACGTAGTGTAAAGAAACTGAACCCGCTCAACAACACCAGGGCCATGCTCAGACTCAATCCATACGCCGCTGTTCTGAAGCGCGCCGCCATTCTATCCGCTGTCAAGCGCCAGAATGAGAAGGACAGGATACTTGCTGAGAAGCGAGGCGTACGTATATTTTATTTACTACCTAAAAACTAATCGAACTTGAATCAATTGGCACTTGAAACTTAATGATGACAAAAAATGGTCCGTGTTGCTGATATTTCATTGATTAGAACCCGATTTTTCTTTACTGATGACAACATAGAAAAAAAATAATTTTTTCAATCTCAATTCCCGTATCATTGAAATAATTATGTAATTGTAGATCAAGCTGGACCCACAGTCGCCAGCCGCAAAAGCACTGAAACAGAAGGAGATCAGATCGAAGCAGTTAGCTAAGATCAAGGCATCCAAGCCCAAAGTGAAGAAGGCACCCAAGCAGAAGACTGCTGCCCCAGCGGCGAAAACTGCACCAGCTAAGAAGGCCGCTGTGCCCGCGAAGAAGTGAGGAGTTTTTACAGAAAGAAATAAACACAGACATTTTTTTGTGTTGTTGAACCCGTGAATTTTATTTAACAAAATCTTCAATAAAACGAGGAAAAACAGCACGAAATTGATATTTCTTACTTTTCTTCGAATATCCCGTTTTCTACCATCCATCGTTAATTCAATTAGATCTATCTTCTTTCTTAATTGTCAATTCATAATTCGGAATACATTTCAATAAAACTTGGTCGTTCGTTTACTTAGCACACCCGTTCAAAATCTTCAAAGAATTATTCATTCATATCCGCCGAACTTTCTGCACATAATAATTGTTCGCTCTTGCAAAGTAAAACAGACGTATATCCATAATCCGGGTAAAATTCGGTGAGAAACTTGGCCAATCTCAGGAGGCGCGCTGGATATTTACACCGAGTAAACTGCGTTGAGGCTGCATCTGCGCGCGCGTCGAGAGAGATTTCGGCCGACGCTTCTGCTTTGCGCGCTTGGTCCTTCCGACAAATTCTCATGGCAGTCCACGCGCGCGTGACGTGAGCGCCGGGTCGTATCCTCATGTGGCCCCTCGGTTGTATTCTCGGCCTTGTTGGCGTCGTGCTTGTACGATTTGGTGAGAGTTTTCATTGGAAAGAAAGTGTTTTGTGAAGTGAATTCCTTTTATTTTTTCAAAGTTTCATTTTTTTTTTTATCAATGCGATGTAGTGAATTCAATTTAATTGGTTTTTAATGTAAATCGGCGTCGGCAGAAAAAAAAAGTTTGAGTTCATTGTCATTTTATTTCACGAGTATTCCGTGACGAAAGGTACAGCTCTTTTATTTGCAAAAATCAAAGGCTTTACTTAGAGAAAACCAATTTCAATTAGCGACAGTCTGTCAGCTCGCTCGCGCGAACGCCTATACATCCCAAAGTTTTCTACTTCGTTTAACAATAGCTTACACCTTTAATTGAACTTAATCCAATCTATCGTCCTGACAAATCCACTAATATAAAGGACAGTTATGCAATTATCTTGGAAATCAATGAAATATACGGGCTTTTCCGCGTTAGTCGAAATGTTATATCTTTGATTGCGGCTCGATGTTCCATAGTGATAGAAGTTGGACTTGTATATATCTACGCATTGTCTTATATACTGAATATCCTTTTTAAGATTATGTTCAAAGGGCTTTTTATGGCTGTTTTTTTTATGAAGCAATAAAAGTGGCGCATTTTCAAATTGAAATTAGTATGCACGTCGCAACTCTTTTTTTTTGTGGAACTAATAAATTATAATAATTTTGACATCACGCGGATTAAATTGTTAAATATATTACGAAAAAAAGTTTTTAAAATATGAGTTTTTGTTAAAACTTCTCTTTGTGTTCTGAAAAGTAGCTTCAGAGAAAAACGCGTAAAATCTAACTCGAAACGATTTTTCATCGATCGAAGAAAAAAAAATTTGAGTTAGAAAATTATCAGATCCAAGTACCCAGAAGATTTATAGAGGTCCCTTTTTTTTAAAAAAAAGAAAAGAAATTCGTAACAATTTGTCGGATAGCCGCGAAGAGAACCTTCAGCTCCCACAATGTTGCACCGAAGAAGAAGAGTATCAGATCAAGATAGTGTCAGAGGTTTTACCCCGACCGCGACTTCTGAGACGTCAAAGCTAAAATGGGGATTCCATCCTTCGAAGCTTTGATTTATGCTAGATTTCACCTTCGAAAGAAGGAAAAAAGAAAGAATGTATTACACTTAAAAATTCATGAAGCGGAATATGAATCGTGCATTGTTGATCCCGTTGAAAAAAAAAACTTTTCGACGTTTAGTCGACGAACTCGCCGAATAAGTATAAGTTTCTTTTTTTATCGCAGAGAAGAGCGTGCAAAAAAGTAATTTTAATGTCAACGTTTAGCCAAGCTTGGGTCGATGGTTTAATAAAGGGGTGGAAAGCGGGCGTTTGATGCGATGTTATTTTTAGAGACATAGGGACATTCGGAGAGAGAGAAGGTATATATCCCACAGATGTATTGGAAAAACGCTTAAAATGAGTATCTCCGGAGGCACGGTATTTTAAAGACATATTTCCGATATTTTCTTCGCGATCAAATCTCGAGTACCGAAAAAGTTTTTCTTTTTTTTTTCGATATAGAATGATTACGAAAGCAACGTTTTAGCATACATATAATCTTTTTCCCCTCCCTTTAAATGTAGTGCGTAGCAAATATCGATTAGTACGCCATAACTTGATTGGCCTGCAACTACGTTAATTAAATCGATATCGGCATAGCTTCGGCTATTGTCTATGTGTTTATTGTAACAATACGTTAATGGTGTAGCTTTAACCGCGAATTGTGTCGTAAGCTTCGCAACCGGGACAATTGCCTTCGAAATGCTACATTTTGGAAAATAATTACTCCGGCGACGTAAATGATAGTTTCCAAAATAAAATTATTTTAATTTTAATTTCTATCTATTTTAACAATAAATTGCTTGGCTAACTGTATTTTACGTAAAAAATTACTTCAGCGAAAGGACGTCACAAGTAAATGATAAATTGGGGAATCGAAAATCGAAAACACCCTAATGTTTGTGCAAAAGTTCAAGGCAGTTTTTCAACTCTTTTTTTTTAGTATCCGCTCATATCGGCCTCGATAATCGTTCAACATGTTTGTAATCGGATAAAAATATCCTGCTAATTTTTATCTCATTTTAAAATCGCGTATGAATAGCGCCGATCATCGATTTTCTCTGAAAGAGACGAGATTTCAGCAATTTGTTGATCACAGAAAAAAAAATCTCATCTGATATTTCAAAATTGTTTAATCTCCAATTACAAAGGAATATTTTGAGATTATTGAATACTCGATAATATCAGTATATACAAAAGAGCTTATTCAATGCAAACATCGCATGAATATTGTAAAAGCATATTGTACTTTGTTATCAAATACCGAGAATCAAATTTCATTTGAAAAAAAAACCCATCATCCGATTTACAACCAAAGATCTTCAAATGGCTGTAACGCGAAAGCTTGAAATAGAAGCTTGAAAGCATTCGAGAACTATGAAAATATAAACTCCCATCTCGTTCGCTGACAATCGAGCCATTAAAACCATCAACAACGCTATAACGCGTATCGCGCACTATAAACCCACTCTGCAGTACAACAATCGATTGCTCGCGAAACAGCAGTGTCGTACTAGGATAATAAAAGAGCATAACTCGCCTTCCGTCAATGATCCATCAAACCTAACGTAGTATGCGATGTTTGCGCGTGACAACGGCGTCTTCCTCATATAAGCGAAATGTGCGTCGGACGACGCGTTTACCTCCCGAGGCAACTAATTCGTGATCGATGTGTACAATAATTTGCATACTCACGCCGTTCCTAGCTCGCTCTTACAAACACACACACTCACGTTATACGTATGTACGGACTAAATCACTTTTGCCAAAGCTACGGGCAGCTATTGTGCAAATCTCGTACCAGCGCGCCGCTCGGCATAATTGTTCGATAAATTTTACGCGTAGCACGCGAGAAGCAAAAGTGGCCCGCGGGGCTCAATTTGCACACGCTTAGATCGCACTTTTTTTTTTCTGGTAGCACAGGGGATTTTTTTGGTAATCCGTTTTTACAATACTTTAGAGAATTGACTTCGGGATTGAGAACTTTACTTTCGCGGTGATGTTGGATGTTTTTTTTTTATCGTGTAAAACAGCAAACTTCGATTTTCGAAAGTTGAGTAATGAAATTGTCATTTTGACGTCGTTCGGAGCTTGTAATTATGGCAAACATCGGTTAACCCCAATTCGTTCGTAATGCGATCATCAGCGCTTTCCTTCGCGAATATGTAACATCTGCAACTAAAATTGAATTGCCGCGTTACCTATCGTAATATTCGTCAGTCAAATATTTGACGATCATTAGAGAGTATTTAAGCAAATAATTAAGGAAATCCAATTATATTACATATTCTGTTTGCACGGGTGAGATTCTACGTCGTACATTATTGTTACGCAGTTTCTATGTAATATTAAACTACACGTAAAATCTATCATCTAAATATTCAAGCCTTAAGGAATTTCCAAGTTAAACAGTACAATTTATATTTATCTAAAATGCACGGATAAAACGGAAAATGTCTCGAAATAAATAACTTTAGTTTCCCATACAAAGCGCATAAGTGCACTTTTCAAACAAACAGCTGACTATTTTTCTTCCTCGCCGCGAATGAAAAAAAAAGAAGAAAATTTCAAAAGTATTCAATCTTTTTCACACGTCGTACTGGGTGGCACTTTTCAAAATAAAGTGATCGTCGTAAAGTATAATAAACCAAACGTGAAAAGCTGTCAAAGCAGCCGTAAACACTCCAACTTCTTGTTTTTTTTTTAAATAGAGAGCGGACTTTTGCCGTAAAACTTGTCGAACGCAGCGCTTTTATTGCTCGACACTTCATAAAAACTTTGTTGTGTACGCAATAACATAAAACTTGTTTCAATCTTGAAAGTCGAGTAATTATAAATTGGATTGCGTAATATCTTAATATTTGCGCGACCATGCGGGTAATCAGACACACGCAGTAGTACAACCAAGTATATGGTCAGACATGCATTCAAAATCAACCTTCTCTCGAAAAATATCTTAATACACGATCTGTCATCATCGTATTATTCTTCCCTCCATATAAGATATCCTCGACAATCCTTCACGCGACTCAATATAATAAGACACAGTCCGTCCAGAATCCTCGTGGCTAGATAATTCAGAGCGATTGATCAAGCGCCATTAAGCCTCGGCGCATTTATAAAGATCAACGTTTTGCTTTGTGGGACACACGGCTAGCGAGTGAGAGAAGGGGAGCTTGAGTTATTGGACGATTTTGAAAACAATTGTTACCACTTTCGATTTAATCTTCGGCTCGGGCGTTTACGTCAATCTGACAAGAGTAAATTGGGTTTGCGGACTTTCCAAGGTTTTTTTTTTTTTTTTTAAATGCGTGCTGGTGACATTCGGTTAGAGATGAAATTTCAAAAAAAATTTCTGGACTGCACGTCCAGTCGTTACAAGCTCCCGTTATTTTTTTACAGCTGTTATTTCGAGAAAGTATTTTAATTGCATTACTGCCAGGTGTGTTTTGAAAGAAAAGTATGTATCGCGAGACTGAAATAACACGTAATTTATTAATTGAAATGTATCGCTCGCCATACTTGCAACTGGATTATGGTATTGAGAAAGCTTGATGCTACGCGCGTGCACTCGTTATTTAATCACACTAATCGGTTGATATTTCAAATATTATTTAATATTTTTCAATTCACGTTCATGTAGTTCTTAATTTTTTAACGAACTTGCAAAAGCCCACTCTAATAATAAAAATCCTGTCACCCTTCCTTTTTCCTAAAAAAAAAATAATCTCATTGAATTGGTCATTTCACGTAGGTATCTGCGACGAGCACGAGTACCGACTAACCAAGTACCTTCTCGACGGTTACGACGCAGGAGTACGACCAGCAAAGAATTCATCTCAACCACTGGTAGTTGCTTTCGGTCTCGCTCTTCACCACATCATCGACGTCGTGAGTATATTAAATCTCCCTTAGCCCTCCCTGCTTTTGTTTTGGGATCATCAGAAACGTGGCGTTTGTATAGTCCACGGGATTAAAGGGGGCCCTTGTTCAAACAGTCGCCCTTTTGTTCCTCGTCTAACGGATTAACGCGCGTGTGCTTTCGCTCGGTGCTGCGGCTAACGTTTTCAGCTGATCGGACGCGTGGATCCAACCGAGAGAAGAGAGAGGGAGAGATTTTGAGGTTTCGAGGGGCTATAGGATTTTCCTAAGGGTGGATATTGGGTCATCCTATTAGTTAAGGTCAATGAAGGTTTTACTAATTTCAGGATATGGGATGTAATTGTAGCGAGATTACAAGTAATTTAATGAAAATAATTAAAAAAACTATTTTATTTTATCCAAGTTGCAAATATTAATGATAATAATCCAAAAACTCTGATTGAATTTTCCGTCGCAGAAATTTTCGCGAGCTTCGCTTGTCATACCAGCGGATTACATTATATATATACTACTTTGGCGCAGGAGTTTATGCGAGAGAAACGAGCCGTGAAATTGCAATCGAATTTCACTTAAAGAGTTCGTTTGAACGTTCAATTTCATCTTCCAACAAAAAATATTCCTCGACGAATTGTTTTTTTTGTCTTCTTTTTATTAAAAATAATTAATCGATAATCCGAACAAACCACAACTCCAATTATCGAAAACTCGATAAACGAACATTTTCATTTGACGCAGAGTACGCTGTTATTATACGATTAGTCTGCGTAGTAAAAAAAAAAGAAGAAAAAATAAACGGCTCGAGGACGCGTATACGTATGACGCGTTTATTGCTCGGTTTGCAGCAGCAGCCACTTGACTGTTTGAAGAGCCTATATATGCGACACAGAACACAGAATATAATAGCTGCAGATATTCGAAATTCTCGAGATATATATTACATTATAAATATAAAGTCCCGTCGCTCATTAGAAATTCAAATCTCGACCTCTCTTCATCCCCCGCACACACACAACAATTCGAATTCCATCAAACTTTCAAGGATCGACTATAACACTCGCTATATATATATTGTTCACACAGTTGGCTGTGAGAATACATCAAAAGAGAATACAATCCGCTTTTATTTCCGTCTGTGTGTGTGTGTGTTATATGCGGCCACAAAGAAAATTTCATTTGGCGAAACGTTCAGCAGTTTACGCCGCAAATCACCAAGTTATCGTACTCGCAAAAACACACACAAACACAGAGGGCAGTTGTCGTATTTCACTCACACGCGCTCTCCTGTACGCACAGGGACAAAGTAAATACCTACTTGTGCTTTTTTTTTTTGTTTACTTTGACGGTGATCGCCACGTAATTCCAGTGAGAAAAGCAATCAACGCACTTGCACGTGGGTAATGACGAGGATCGCAACGGCTACTTGATTAATAACCATCCCTCGGCCCAAATATAAATTTACGCTTTCCGCTCTCTCCCTTCTTTCGAGGCAAGAAAAGATGCGCGAATGGCGCGCGTGGGTATTCATTTTATTTCGCTGTTGACTTTTATTGGCCGAACATTTTTTTTTTCGAGGGTCGAGCGTTTCGCATAAAGCGAAATGTTGCTTTTTTTTTCTTTCTTTGTCGATATGAAATATTTACCGGTGGAGGTGGGAGGGTCGAGGGCAAAAAATGTTGATTCGCTGGGAATAAAGCTTATATGTATACATGATAGACGAAAATGTTGGATTTGGATGCGTAATGACGTTCAGTATATCAATTTACTTTTTCTCTTCTTCTTGGGAAAAGGAATGTCATATTGTTCATATTGTATTTTTATTGTTTTGTTGCGAGATTGGCTTCTATTGATTTTTTTTTCATGAGTAATATTAATTTTCGAAGAGAAAACGAATATAATGACAACGCGTGGTATTAGAATAAAATAAAGAAAATACACCTATATCTAAAAAAAAACAACACGTTCTATATATAAGAATCCCGATAAAAGTAATCTCGCTATCGAGAATAGATATACCATTTACAAAAGCTGTCATCGTCCGTGAAAAAAAAAAACGAAGGAGAAGAAGGATCCACAAAAGACGATTTATCACGAAAATGACTTGAAAACTAGTCAACAGACTGTGTGTGTGTATATATAACCCTGGAAGGCATCGTCAACCTTCATCGATAATAAAGCGAGACAGGCAACAAACGCGCGACTCGTCAATCGTTGCAAGGGCCAACCCTAAAAGTTTCGAAAGGGCCTTTATAGCCGAGCAGCGAGCGGTGAATCCCATTATCTCTCGCGTGGATTCTTGCAACTTTGTCGCGCCAAATGATTAAGTATGCACCGTGGAGTTGAAAGGAGAGAGAAAGCGATTGCGCAGCTGTGCCATCGCTGCAGCATTGTTGTAAAAGTTTTGGAACAGAGGAAAAATCTGATTTTCATTTGAAGGATTTGAAATTCGGACAAGCTTGCTTTGCTTGCTGCACCTCGAGAGTGTTTTCTTTTTTACTGTGCTGAGTTATTAGATTTTTCTTTTTCACTGCTAGTTTTCGTTAGATTCAGCGCTGCAAGCTGATATGTGTTTGTTTGCGTAACTGCGGTGCAGTTGTTTTTGTAGGATTTTTTACTTAGGTGCGATTGTTTACTTTTTATTAAAGGAATTATGGCGAGATTGATCTGTAGAGGTAGAAAAATATGTTGACTCTCATAGAGTGTTACGTTAAGACGGAGTAAACATGATTTAACACGTCTCAGCTAAACTTGAATTTTCTCTAAAGTTATTAATTTAATGTAGTAATTTATACAATTTTCACTGCAAATACCCGACGAAAATGTTTGCTTCGCAAAGCGGATACTTAGCGAATTCAAATTCACAAATAGGTCAGTGTAAATCTCGTAATACGCGACTTAATCCGCCATTCGTCCTCTTAAAAAAAAAAAAAAAAATAAAAAAAAAGAGCTTTTCAAATCCCTCATCCAACGTCCTCTCTCTCTCTCTCTCTCAACCGAATTTACACGTAGCTTTTCTGCTATTTACAGGACGAAAAAAACCAAATCCTGACAACGAACTGTTGGTTGACGCAGGCCTGGACGGATCATCATCTGAAATGGAACGCCTCGGAATTCGCTGGTATACGTGTGATTCGCGTGCCGTACAATCGTGTCTGGCGACCCGATACTATTCTCTACAACAAGTGAGTACAATTAATTAATTATTCATTTGGAAAGTAGGTCGAAGACCTGAATATTTTTCGCGCGCGTGCGTGAGAGAGAGAGAGAGAGAGAGAGAGAGAGAGAGATGGGGTTTCGTTCTCTCTGGAGGGTAAATGTGTATGCTTTACAAGCTTTTGTGTCTCGCGAGGAGTTTATTACGTGTCTGAAATACTTGAAATGTAATATTAAATTGATACTCTCTCCGATGCCTGTTAAAGTTTCGTCGGGTGCGCGCGGGTTTATTATTTATCAGGGGAGATGGAAAGATTGTACTTTTCCGACGTTTTGGTAGGCAAATGTTTATTTTAATTTTATTGTGCTATTATTCAATCGACGTGCATGAAAAATTAAATTTTTCGTTTTTAATTGGGGGTAGATGGACATTCGCTGAAATTCGCGACTGTTTTGATGTATTGCTACTTGTTGACAAACCATCGAGATAGAAATAAAACTATACAAACGCATAAATTTTTGTTTTACTACGAATAGACGAAGACCTATGTAAAACATATTGACTTTTATAGTGGGAATAGATTCATTGTATGATTGGATCTTCAGCAGTATCGAAACTTGTAAATATTTTACATGCAAAAAATAAAGAAATACTGTTTTACTTAGTTGGATTTCCCGCGAACAAAACTTTGATGAAATATTCTGCTTGTAGCGCGGCTCGGACGTAGAACAAAAAAAAAGAAACAACAAGAACAAAAAGAGTCGTATGTTTCGCGAGGATTTCCAATAAGCCTTCCTACAAAAGTTCGCTGAATTTATAATTAAACGTCTCTCTCTTTCCCTCTGCCTCGCAGCTGCGCAACTGAAACTTCTCTTTCCTTTCACCTCTTCGTCCTTTAACGAATCATTGTCATGCTAATCGATAATTCGCTCGATCAAGCTTTTCGAAAAAAAAATTTCTTTTTCAATTTCGTTTTACTTAATTTTCACGCATCACAGCGCACCATTCGCAACTTTATTACCATTTACTTTTTTTTTCGTTTTCTCGCGTGTTCATACATCGATGTTGTATACCCCGAAATTGCCAACTTGACGTGTATATGGCTTACGTATGATTTAATTAAATTTTGGCTTAACGATTAAAAGATTAATTATTTTTTTCCTCTCTCCCTGGTCGTTTATTTTGCAATAATAGCGAATCGTCGCGTGCACGTTCTTTTCTTTTAGGCGTTCGCTGGGAAATTTTTAATTAAACTCTTGCATTCAAGAGAGAAAGAGCCGGTCGTGTTTATTTTCCGAAATAATAAACGGAACGTGATCAACACCTTCAATTTCTCGTTTTCTTTATTTACATTAGAAGATTGAAATGAAGAGGTATTTCCAACTCGACCGACATCTGTTCCGAACCACATTAACTTTGATACAATCAAACAAACATACACAAGCTTCAACACCTCATTACCGCTGTCGCCGATGACAATCGTCGAAGTTTCAGCTCGAAAACTTTGGTGTACATGTATATATGTGTGACGTTTCAGCGCGGATCCGCAGTACAGCTCGGCAGTGATAAACACGAACGTGATAGTGAGCCACACCGGGGAAGTTGTCTGGCTGAGCCATGGAATCTTCCGTAGCAGTTGCGACATCGACGTCGAGTATTTCCCCTTCGACGAGCAGAGGTGCATGCTCAAGTGGGCATCTTGGACTTATGATGGTTACCAGGTGAGTTTCCAGTTATTAACGCCTACTCGTACATTATTCATTGTTATGTGTATATATGTTCGCGTTGACGTCGAGCACGCGAAAACTTTTGAGTGCGAGTAATTGTCGAAATACGATTATCCCCCGCATTTGATAAGTTTGTCGACGACATTTCTGTAGTGACGTTGAACGAATGTCAGATTTATCTTGCGTGTTTACTTTATTTCGAGCGCGTCGATAACTATTTATCAACTGCGTCGTGGATAAAAATGAATAAACGAAAATCATCCGTTTCATCATTCCTCGGCGCATCGAATGCCAATCGATTCTAAGTAGAACAAATCCACGTTCAGTCAGACACGCGACACAAACACAACAAGCTTTTTTGTATCTCTCTTATTTTCGTTTTCCCGAGCCAAAGGTCGGCCTTCATTACAATAATTCTTCAATTTGTACCGTTTTTACGCTCAAATTACGATATATGAAAAAAAAGAATCTTTGAGTGGTTGTTGTTATTCGAGGCGAATCCTCGTTACGCAAATTGAAAAAGTTTGTCTCGCAGTGTCAAGTTTATTTTTTTTTCTCTCTCTCTCTCTCTCTTTCTCTTCAAAATTGTCAAAAGTTATCCGACGCACACACAACGGCCAATTGGCTTGGTATATACGAAACTGCAAATCCAGATGAAGCGCGCGCGTATATAGAAAATGCGTCGTATCGAATTGCGCGAACTTGCCTATATTTCGTTGTCGAAAAAAAAAAATCGTTAAATTTCTCTTCCGCGTCGATAATAAAGAACAAAAAAAGCAACGACGAAGCGAAAAAACAGGCAACATTCAATAAACACTCGCTAGGCAATTAAACGTGTATAAACAAAGAGAGAGATTGCTATCTGTCTCACGCTCGACTAAATTTTGATTCGATTATATACACGGCAGCAGAGAATCGCCGTGCAACGCATATAACTTTGAGAGAATTTTTCGGAAACAAACGAGAGAGAGAAAAATCACTCGTCTCTGTCACTCGGGAGTTTGCTCTGCGGCTTCATACAGTCACTGGGAGATCACCTTTCGCTTCTATGGCGTTAATCAAAGAAAACTCTGACTCTCTCAACACTCTGTGTACACATTACATTAGAATTTCAAGTCCTCTTTTTCTTTTTTTTTGCAAGAGAGACGGTAAACTCTGGATCAAGGCAATTAGAAATTTTATCCGATATGACGTGATAGCTGAGCGATATATACGCGTGCGGGTAAACTGAGAGTCGACGACGATGGCCCGTGGCTAACAAGATATGAAATGGTAAACTTTGATGGAATAGATATGGCTGATTTTATACTCTCGCTCTTCTCGCAGAGGTTACTCGATTTTTACCTGATTCGCTTTTCTGGCTTATTTGGAATTGCATCTGATTGGGAGAGATTCGCTTGATAAATGCTTCTTCTTTTTTCATCCCTCATACTTTTTAATAAGCATATTTTTAGATACTATGAGATCTTCTTTATTACACAAGATATCAGTGAAATTTATATTACTAAGGAATATTAAAAATTTTTGGCGAAATTTTTTTTTAATTTAATTTCAAACTTAAATTTAGAAGAAACAAGATTGTGGATACATTATACACTTGCGTTTATAGATGTAAAACCAATTATTCTCTATGTAAATGGGAATGCTAGGTGTTATCTTACACACACTCGAGAGGGAAAAAAAATGTATAGACCATAGAGTCATCCCCCATAACCAATAAATCTAAAGCAGAAAAAACGATATCCTCCCAGCCATGAAGAATATTTTACGACGACATACAATGCATTTCTAATCCCGAAAATTTCCAATCGAGATCAGCCATATCTCCGTCATAACGTTTTAGTGCAATACCCTTATACTTGAATTCTATCCCAGGAAGATAAAAAAAAGCTCATCGTCATTATTGCGCTATCAGTATGAAGCCTTAAGGGAGCGAGATATAGAGGATTCGAGATTATATGCGTAACTCGATGGGAGGGATTATTTATTGGGATTCGATGGAGGGGGAGGGGGTTGGATGTGACGGGATGGAGATTGACCCCACTTTGCTTTACATACAATGAAGCTTAAAAAGAGAGTAGAAACTGATGAGGAATACCGAATAAAAAAAAGTGTTTTTTAAAAAACATACACTCAAGTTTTTCTTCGAATACTCGCGCATTGACTTTACCGTATGCACGAGTGGATATATGGGAGACTTGGAGTTGCCCGAGAGTAAATATATACAGAGAAAAATACACTGCTACGACGACGACTTCATATGGATACAAGTTAGCAAAAAAAAAAATATCGATGAAACGTCGATTTTTCATTTCGAGTGTTTACGATATACCGAGAGATTCGTAATAAAAACGAGCGCGACTCTTTCATACATTCCACAGTTTATTTAACAAGAGTATACTTTGTGAAACAAATATCACTTAGTTTTTACTAGAATGAAATTTCTCGCTATTGCCTGAGAAAACGCGCATAATAATTGATCCAAACAAACAACGCGAGTTTACGTAAGTTGAAGCGCAGAACTAGAATGGTTTCATTCCCCTCCTGAATGATTTATACGATTTTATGGTTTTCCACGCACGTATTCTCGTTTACCTATCATTTGTATGGTTTTGCTATTCACAGAGACACAGAAAATAATAGAAGATGCTAAGTATATGCATGAAAGTTCGGTTTAATAGTTGCGTGGCATTATCGTTAAATTGGCAATTTAGACGCGTCGTTAGCGTTTAATGCCTTTCCGATAATAAGTTTAAACACAAACATAATGCGGAAATTCACCTCATTATGTAACTTACTATCGAGTTACTTTAGCGAAAACTTTTAATTTTCTTAGTCGACTTAATGTAAAGAGGCTTATATATACTTATAAGAAATAAGAAATAATTAGTCCTTCGTTTTGCGATTGAAGCATCTGGTTAAACCCTCGAGTTTATATACATTTCCGGCGATTAAAAACGCTCATCATCGGCTGCAACAAAACGAATGGAAAATCCCTTTAAAAGCGTACGCGTGACAAAGCTTTTTTTTTTTTAATTAAACGTTTCGCACGATCGCGGACTTTATATTCCCGTCGCGCCTCTGGGTCAATCGACTCGATTTTGATTTGCTTTTGTCTTTGGCGCAACTTCGTTATAGATAATTTATTTTTTCCCTTTGGCTTTTATTATTTTAATGATGTAAAGGCTTTGTCGACGAAGTTTTATGCGGGGAATTGACGAAAAATGTTTATTTTATTTTATAATTTTATTGTTAATGAATTATTTTATAATATTATTTATAGCTTTGCTCAAAAGCTTTTTTACGCATTATTTGAATCTTGTAAAATGAAATTATATTATATTTCAGATGAATAGAAATATACATCATTAGTGCATGTTTGTGATTATTATTTTTTTATTCGCGTCGCAACGTAGAAATATATTTTTTTAATTTTCCTATTCATGAGCAAAAAAAACTGAAGAAAAAACTTAAACGTTAAACATTCTCTCACTAAAAATGCAAAACTCTTTCGATAAAAATCAGCATTGCGCGTATATGTGCATATACGCTTCTCGAAACGTAAAAAAGTCGATTGGCCTCGTAATGCTCAGACAGTGCATGAAAAGGCGCGAATAACAAAAGCGTAGAGCGAGAAATGGAAAAAAAAGAGAGAACTATTGAATTTCCCTCGACGCGTTTTTTCGATTTTCGGCTATCTCTTCCCTCCTGTATTAATCTCTTTCGATTTCGTTATAATGACTGTTCGCGATATTTTTTTTTTGTCACGTATGATAAGACGAAAACCATTCGTTCGTGAGTTATAGAGCACTAAAAAGTTTTCTGCAGCTTATAAAGTTGACATTTTTATGAAACGAAAAAATACATAAGGTTTATGCAGTGAAAACGAAACATCTTTGTTGTTGCGACACAAAGTATCGACATTGTATAGTGAAAATAGTATACTTCAAATGTCATTCAAACGTGATCCACAAAAAGACATCATTATAAAAATAGCAAAATATCGAGGCGCGACGTTATACATCTAAAAATTGGCATTTTGATTTTCAGAAATTCAAAGCGCGGAACAAATCCACGCTGACATTTCCACATAAATGTCGTCTTTTGCGAAACTTTGATGTTCCATTTGACTTATATACTCGGGCGTCACGAGCTGTCGCAGGCGCATATAACAGTATTTCCTTTTTTTCCCTTTTTTACACTTTTCACTGACAATACTTTCTTACTTAATATCCGCGTAAAATTCTCTAAAGAATTTTTATCTACGTGTACTTTCTTTTTTTTTTATTTCGCGACCTTTAGTTGAGAACCTTACGTGATTTTCCTTTCCTTTTGTTGAAGTAATTTTTCGGATACACGTATTGTATTGTTGCGAACGTACAAAGGCTTGTACATGTTTGCGTCAATTTCCCCTCGCGCGTTTTCAACTCTCACCCCCTATACGTCCATTATTACCACGTTACATAGCAGAGAGAGAGAGAGAGAGAGAGAGAGAGAGAGAGTCGAACGAAGTCAAAAACGTGCTGCGAATTTCAATTGAGTTAACGCACGTCGAAATGCGCATATGAAACTGTGGTTTTCGGCATATATACATGTGGGATATGCAAACCGCCAATTGAATTGACGTTTGTTTTATGGACGTTCGATTGATGACGAGAGATATATTGCTCCGTGCGTTTGTCATACTTCGCAATAAAAAAAATTTTTTTTTTATTTACCTGTCAAATACCAAAAAGAAAACTCAACTAGGAACTAATAGCATTTTCATATTAAATAATTTTATGTATTCGTCCAAGTACTTAAAACACCTACCACTTTATAAACTCGGCTTTTATCACAGTCGCAAGCTTGTAACGAAATAGCGTGTGCTTGCGCACGACGTTTATATCTGCGAGGCTTAATTAAGACAATCCCCGCTGAAATTATCACACAAAAAAGCTTTCCCTGTCCCTCGCATACACTCACACGTTTTATATCTCTCTCGCAAGCTTTGTTGTACACTCGACGTAGTAAAAACTCGTAGTTGCACGTGATTTTTCCCGACGTTAATTAAGAAAAGCTGCGAGGCTTATGAAAAATTACAAAGAGACGCCGGTTTTTTTTTTTTTTGCAGCTGGAGTTGGAGAGGCAAAGCGAGCAGGGTGACGTGAGCAATTACCAAGCGAACGGTGAATTCGACCTCGTCGATTTCTCGGCAACGCGCAACGTCCAGTTTTACTCGTGCTGTCCTGAGCCTTATCCTGATATCACCTACGAGATTCGACTCAGACGCAGGCCTATGTTTTACGTGTTTAATCTGATTTTGCCGTGTATACTCATCAATGGTATTGGTAAGTTTCTTTTATTATTTTTTTTTCAGAAGGAGAAATAGAGCTAAACTTTTCAAAGCTAAAATGTTTTTTGAATAATCAGAAATTCCCAAAGTTTGAAAAACACTTTAAAAAAGCTTGCGAGGAATTATTTCGTCGCTTTGAATAAAAGGGAATTCTGAATGAAGTCAAAAAAAAATACTTCTGGTGTTACAAAGAAGGCAAAAGAGTTTTTCTTTTAGAAAAGTACGCTTTAGCAGTGACGGCTTTAATTGCTCTCATTAAAGCCACGAAAGCGCAGATACGTAGCAATTGGCGCGTAAAACATCATTCGGCTCGAGGCATTTAATCCCCGAGAAAAGTTGCCAAGAGAAATTTCCGCTGCATAATCGAATCCTCGGGTTATTTTACAGGCCGATGCCACTGGCCAATTTGAATATATTTAACTCGCCGTCGTCGTCATGTCCCGCGAGATTTTTCTTTTTCTCTATTGCGCGTGTACGAATTTACATTTTTCGTTCAAAAAAAAAAATAAATAAAGAAAGAAAACTCACGCGCGCGTGGCCAATCTTTGTTACTCGAACAACATTTGCACAATCGAATGCGATTTTTTTTTTGTTTTTGCGTGGATGGAAAAGAAAAAAACTTGTCGTGTAAATATAGACACAAAGCGACAGTGAGAGAGACGCGTTAACTTGCGTGACAGAAAATAGAAGGCCGCGCAAATCGAATTGGATTTTCAGCGTGCCGAGCGACAGAGAGATTTGCATGGCAGGTCGAGTTCACGAGCAAAATAAACCGGCAAGTTCGTTAGCTCTGGAAATTCTCCCTTTATTCTATGCTATTTATGAGCTTTTAATTACTGCGTATAGAAGTTTTTTTTTTTTCGCACCTCACCAATCGTATGAATTTATCGTTATCAATTTGTTTTCTTTCGCTCGCCGACGAGTGCATTTTTATACAGAGTTGACGAGCATTTTTTCGCACGTTGATTGATGACAATTCTGAAGAGAAGTAATGACGCTAATAAATTTTACGCGAAGATTTTTTACGCTTGATGAATGCCTGTGGGAAAATTCGAGTTTCACGCCGAGTTAGAAGGGCGAGAATGATAATACTTTAAATTTTGACGTGCGAATTTACATTTTATGAATACCCGAGAATGCAAAAATTGAACTTTCGAACCTCGCGACGCACATCTGAATCGTTTAAAACGTATACCTATACGCAGATACTTTGCGCTTTAGAAAAACTTACATGGAATCTTCGAGTGAAAGATAGCTGGTAATAACGAGAGGCAAAGGTAAACAACGAAGGAATGTAATTAGTAACAGCTGGAATTCAATAGTATTTTAACGTGATAAGAGTATAAAAAAAAGGAAAAAGAAGAAACGATAGCAGCTTGCAACTACACTCGCTTCTCTCTCGCGTAAAAGTATCACTCCCTACGAGCAAGCGAGTCTTAGTGTAAAGCAGCAAGGGGGAGAAACAGAGAAGAAGCAATTTCCAAAGGAACTCGTAACTTGAGTAAGCGTAGCAGTTGACGTGAGATGAAAACTTAAGTCTTGAAGATTGACTTTTGCGGCTCTGATGCTACTCTGCTGCTGCGTCTTATTCATTCTATACGAGTGTAAGAAAGCTCCCTTGTATATAGTTTCCTGCAGTTGCCAGACAAAAATTAGCTCGCACCTAAGTGATATAATGAGGAGAGAAATGATCGCAATTTTGAAAAAAAAAAATCGTTTAATTCCTACGTAAAAACAAGATTTTTTTTTGGGTAGTTAATTACTAAAACGACGAGAAAGAAACTTTTGATTTAAATGCAAATCTTTTCCCACTGAATAACAACTAATTCATCCGTCGCGTAATTTCAGATTTCTTTTTCTTCCTCAAGTTAACCAGATATTAAAACTTTCGCCGACAATAATTTGCAGCGCTGCTGGTGTTTTACGTGCCATCGGAGTCTGGTGAGAAAGTGACCCTTGGAATCTCCGCGCTTCTCTCGATGACAGTCTTCCTGATGACCATTCGAGAGACATTACCACCCACAGAGAAGACTCCGCTTATAAGTGAGTTACTTTGTTTATCAAGTTCGTTCATTTGTTTTTTTTTTTCAACTGTTTTACTCCATTGTTCGCGGCTTTAACAAGCTGAACTTTCTTTGAGCAGAGATAAGTTATAATACGATTAAACTATCGAGGGAGTAGTCAACTTTTGCTGTATTAAAGTGTTTTTGTGTATAGTGTTGGCTTATTAATAGCTGAGATGAGAGGCGTTGTCGCAGCCACGAGCCATTCGAAAAGTTTTGATTCGGACGACGACGGTGCAAAACTCGCGCGCGCGGCCGACGAGAGAATTTTCATGTACATTGAAAATTTTCTCATTAAAATTCCATGAATTGTCGCAAAATTCTCAATTAACAAAGCTTCTCGCTCTTAATTTTATACGCTCGTCAAAAAATAAATAAAATAAAAATGCAATTATCCGCAGATACCATAAAAAATAAAATAAAACAAAGCAATGAGATACAAACTCTTAAACTTTGCCAATCAAATGATAAAATAAGGAAAGGCAATGAAATTGTAGAATCCGCAAGATACGACACAGTTAAAATACCTCAAGCAGCAATAACTCTTACCTCTCTTTTCTTTTTTTTTTAACGACTCTTTCCAGGTCTGTACTACGGCGTGAGTATATGCTTGGTGTCATTCGCTTCGGGACTGGCGGTAGTCACGCTGAACTTGCACCATCGTGGCGTTCGTGGAGTCCGTGTGCCAGCCAGTATCAAGTCTCTCGTTCTTGGCAAACTCGCCAAAATCCTCTTTCTCAATTTCCAGGAGGTAAGCCATCGTAGCAGCACTGTGTCAATCAGATTTTTTGAGTGCACGCGAAGACGAGATTTTCTTTCGATACAATTAAGACGACACAATTTGTATTCGTTTTAATGGACATTTTATTATTATTTCCGCGTTGCTAAGGCGATACAACAACAATTTAGCGTATTATTTTGTTTGTGTTTTGGGTCGATAAATAAAAAAAAAGGAGATGTTGACGAGATTTTTAAACACTCATCTGTATACAGTAATACATCACTGACACTCAGCGACTTGACTGAGCATTTAGAGAGCGGAGTATCAAAATTTCCTGTTAATCTGATTATGATACGAGTTGATTCGTATAATTTACATCACAGACGATTATCCAACAGTTAACCGAACTACAAATCCCGTAAACTTTGCGATATCTCGGAAAATATCTAATCTTCAATTACATTCTAACCTCCATACCGACAAAACCGAAGTCTTCTGCTCGTACTTCCCCCGATCTTCACTTTGGTTCGAACGACGGCCGCTAGGAGGACCGGTCTGTCTAAAAAGAGAACTCGCGAGCGGCAGAGTATCACTTCGTTTAGTATATAAGCCCGAAATTAAACGTTGACCTTTGGGAACTACATATGCGCGCGCTTAGCGCGATGCGCTTGTGCGCTTGTCGGTAGTAGCTCCTGGGTCTCCAGATATCAAATCTGGGAGACCCCGACCGCGCGAATGGGCGAGAAAACTGATATTCTCGCCCCGCGCATTGGGCCGAGCAATTTGTTTCGCCCCATGGGCGAGCAAGTTTGTTCGGCCCCGGGCGGCTCTCTGCCCATAAGTGTCCGATGCCCCTCAGATGTACGATACTAGTTTGTCACAAACACTAATCTGTAGCGGCGACTATGACACTTATTTTTTTTATTTTTTTTTTCTTCTATGTCGGGAAGTTTCGATTTCGATTTGAAAAATCTCTTTTTTTATTTTAACAAAATCTCCTTTTTTTTTTTATTTCATTGATCGTTCTTCTTTCTCGTGATTCTTAATGCTTTACTTTAATCGCTAATAGCAAATCTATTGTGCACCGTGTAATCTTCATATTTTTAATAGATATTCTAATCATACTTTCATATTTTTAATAGATATTCTAATCATACTTTAACTTCAACTTCATTTCAAAAATTAAAGAATCGTCGTTTTAAACAGCGACAGCTAGGAGAACCGACTACTAAAAAAAAAAACTCGCGAGCGGCCAAATATCGCTTGGCATGATATATAAGCCCGAAACGGTACATATATTTTCGGAAAAAGGGACTTCCTCTGAGATTATGCAATGCAACGCCGTGGCGTGTTTGCACTTGCCTTGGGTTATTAAGTGCCCGATGCCACTCAGATATACGTAATGGTGATCATATAAAATGATCACTAATCTGTAGCGGCGACTATGACACTTTTACCATTTTGTATTAATGTATAAATCGATTTTAATATCGAAATTGCATCGAATATTCACGATTGTTCTTTGTAGTTTATTAGAAAATCTTTTAAAAAAATTTAGCTTGACATTTATATTTAATGAGTTTTCGTATAAAATGGACTCCATATTATACTTTGTAATTGGTAAATAATGGTTTAAACGCAGTTTTCGAGTCGTTCGGCTGTACAATTGTAGAGGCTCTATCGAGCGCAATATTAATCACAACAGGGTAATGAGAATGTCGATAAAGTACTTCTCTGGTTTGCGAAACGCGCAATTTGTTACGTCGCCCCCATTTAATCCAATAATGCGCATTGAGTTTCTCTCGCTCTTTCTCTCATTTGGATACTACACTTGTAATCGGCAACTTTATGTTTGCCGGCCGCGCTATTCATGTTTAACGGTTTATGGTGGGTTGTTTGCTTTACGAGTTTATACATTTATTTATTTTATCTGTTTGGAGTATTATTGTTGATCTAAACTTTTATTTTGTAAAGTCGAACAAATGTATTCTGTTATTATAAATGTAGTCGTAAAATCGAACAAATTTAATCTTATTATAAATTTATTTCGGGTGACTGTATATACATCACATACTGTAATTATTATTTACTAAAAAAATTTCAAATCATAATATTTGTGTAGTTACAAAAATTAGTCTTCTCATAATTTTTAAATGTCTTTCCGGCGTAAAACTATTTTATATTTCGCGCCATGACGTCACTTCACATTACTCCCAATAGAGGGACTTATGAATTCGCAAGCGGCTGAAAATTGGGTCCGTTAGTATATAAGAGCTTGTCTGTAGCGTGCTAAGTACCAGTTAGGTCAGGTGTCCGAAGCCTCCCAAATCGTAAGGTGTGTGGAGGTCCCTTTGACACTTTTATGCAATCGCTTACAATGACTTTTATTTATACATTTTTTTTTTACATTTTCAGTTGATGGTATTTCGCGAATAAGGATTTAAAAAAAAAAATGTGTGGAGGCCCCTTTGACACTTTTATGCAATCGCTTACAATGACTTTTATTTATACATTTTTTTTTTTACATTTTCAGTTGATGGTATTTCGCGAATAAGGATTTCATAATTACTTTTAGATAAAATGTATACTTTTGTCTACGCATTTTTTAAGATAAAATGAATTTTTGTTTAATTTTACTGATTTTGTTGATAAAAAATTTTTTTAACCAAGTTCTCATAATTATTTTTTTACGCTTCCAGGAACATCCGGAATCTGTAAGGAGAAGAAATTGCTCAATGCATTGTAAAAATGAAGCATCCACGCATCATCATCACCATCATCAACAGCAACAACCACAACAACAACAACAAACACCTCCTCTACCGCCGCAAAATGCGTCGCCAAAATACGTCGGTCGGAGGCACGCAAGTGATTATAGTAGTCCAACTTTAGGTAAAATTTCAATTTCATTTACATATTAATTAATATTTTGATTACGCAGAATAGTTTAAGATAACATTAAAGTTTTTAATTATTTTACAAAATTTACTTCCTATTGCGGTTTTGATTTTTAAATAAATACATCAATTCTTGCACAAATGAATAATGAAAAAAAAAATTTACAGAGGTGAGCAAAGATGGTATGGTCGACCCGCACTGGGCAAGGGTAATCGGTCGCGTGCAGACGACGATAGAGAAGAACGAGAGGCGGCTTCTGGAGCAAGACAATCGCGAGCGTACGGAGTTGGAATGGAAACAAGTCGCTTTGGTGAGCGATCGCGCTTTGCTTTGCATCTTCTTCTTCACCACTGCGATAAGTACAGCGGTGATACTCTGTGGTTCACCGCCCACCGACGGCAAATTGGCCGTGACTGTCGGCAGCTAAGCTGTTCGAATCGACGAAAATTCTTTTCCAAAAAGTCTGAGCGCGAGAGCGAATGATTGGTGATATGGGTTCCTTAGTTGACAAGAGTATTTTAGTGATATAGATGTACTTATTCGAGTGTTGCGATCAGAAAAAGAAATGAGTTATCTATCTGAGATAGTGTCAAATCTGTTACTGATTAAGTATATCAATCTATGAAATCAAATTATTCATCAACTCGTAGGATATAAAGTTTTTCTTTGCTGATATCAAGTATAATTAATAATTGTAAATATTAATAATTATGTGAGATGAATTTAACGAAGAGTAGTTAGAAATAAATCAAATGAATTTCATTGAAAGTCAATAATACCAGTTAATATATTATATGCGTTTAATTCTATGAAAAAACTAAATGTAATGTATATTGTATAAAATTTTTGGTCCCATTACCGTTATTGCATCGTTTTGAATTCAATAATACTTAAGCGTAAGCATCAATTTTAAAATAACATTAAGTACATTATTGAAATAAAAATTAGTTTGTTTCAAAGTGAAACAAAACCAAAGTCGCAGTCTTCTATTGTTAATAATAATCAGGTACCGGTGCACAAGCTATTTTAACAAAGTCTTCATATTTCACTTGCCCATTGAGAGAAACATTGGCTTCTCGAAAAATCTGTTCAACTGAAATATAAAAATTATCATGTAAGCAAATTTGTAACATTGTTCTTTAATTAAATTTTATGAAAATTACTTACCTTCTTTGTTGCTCAATTGTTCTCCCCATCTCAGCAGCATGTGTGCTAAGTGTCTTGCAGGAACTGTTCCAGTTTTGGCAATATCTGCTGCTCGAAAGGCCTCTATAACTTCCTTAGGTAAATCTTCTGCTCTGGTCTGGAGGTGCATCGCTTCCAAAAAATCAGCAAATGACATTTTACCACCTATGAAATTAAAAAAAAAATGATTGAACGTACATTTCTTGTAGGATGCATTCAGACTATACAAAAATTAACATTTCTGATGAAAGCTGTACAAATAAAAATTGTTTTGATGTACCTTTATCTTTCAAATATTTATTTAATTCAGCTATTGTTGGACTGAGACCCAGTGATCGCATAATAATGGTCAGTTCATCTAGAGTATGAATTTGCCCACTGCGAGCATACAAGTAGAAGCACTCTCTGAATTCTAAAACAACCAAATGAAACAACTGCTATAGCCACTTGAAGTTATACGGTCTGTCGCACATCTAGGTTACATGGAAAACTAATATTTGTTACTAAGTAAACTTGTTAGTTTGATTCTGTGCTTATTTACTTACCATCAATATCTTCCTCACGAAAATAACGTGCCTGTAAACATTATTAATGGTTTAATTGTTTTGCACAGTAGAAAGGTTGAGATTTAGTTTCAGTTCAGCGATTTTTGATATTCAAAGTAAAAAATTCATACCATTATGATTTGTGTTTTCAACTAGCCTGACGTGGAAAGAAATAGAGTGCAATATTTGCTGAACATAAAATAAAATTGGCGTAAAAACTGACACTTGTTGCGTGTGTTGATTGTTGACGTTGCGCCATTCACCTAATCCAAGTATCCATCAAGTGAAAGTTTAAAAAATACTAGGTTGGTAACAATTAATAATTCCTTATTTTTATGTTGGTCATATTGCGATATTAAAATTCAAATTAAGAACGGTATGCATTAATCACTGAATGACCTATCTTTTTTGCTGATAATGATATTAAATGAAGGAAAAATCCAAATTTATCAATCGCGAAAATCGTCGATGATTTGTAAGTTTGAAAATCCAAATCATTAACCCTTAGCGACAATACCGTTAAGTGTCAACCCTAAAATAGTTCAATATACTTTCACGGGATCGCAGCACTTGATGGTACTCGCGCCAAAATAACAACAGTCGCTCAAGGAGTCGGGTTTCCCGCCAGGCTGTTGTCGTCATCGCAGTTTATTGTCAAAAAAGTGCCTGATTTTTCGGAGATTTACAGCGACGATTGTGTTTTATCGCTGCGGTAGGTACAAACAAATTCAAGTCATTCGTTGACCGTTGCTCTGTGACACTTTTCATTCATAACGTCGATTGCAGTGGATTGGTGGAGTGCGTAAATAACAGTGGCGTTTTGTAAACAAACGCTCGAGACTCTCGTGAGCGAGGCTCGCGATAAGATAGTTTTTGCCGATTTTGGGAAACTTTTACTTATGATGTGAGTCGTTAGGATTACGTTTCATTTTGTTGTTGTCGGGTTCATTCACGAAATGTCAGGCAATCACATGTTTGTGTGAACAATGCTCATAACAACCATTGTGTAACCAACATTTTATGAATTATTAGTTGTTTCACAGATATAATTTTCGATGGAATTATGATTGCTACTTGAGAAAAGTATATTTGGGTCAATATTTAGGTTAGTTACTCGACACTGTTTTTAAATAGTGCACTTATAAATGATGAAAATCAATTTGTTGTTTCAACAATGTCTTACAAATAATTGTTGTATTAGTTTTCTTGACTGCCATCTAACAGTAATCGTTTATGTTCAGAGGATGGCCACTCCTAGGAGAGAGATCCTGCGCAGACCAGATGTTCCTCGTCGAAGGTCAGCTCGACAAGCCTTGGCTGTGATTCCAGCTACAGCTGGCTCAAATATTTCACCAGGTAGAAATAATTTTTCATAGAGCTTTTCTTTACAAATGTTAAAATAACTAATTTATTTTGTGTTGAGTAGCGACTGATACTGCAGCAAGAAGATACAGCGTAGACTCAAATAACTCTGCCCCGAGTCCAGATGAAATGGTTATACAAAAACGTGGAAGGAGAAAGTCTATAGTTTGGTCGCCTGATATTGAGTCTGTCAAGCGAGAAAGTATTTTCAGGTAAAATATTTTACAGAAATCAAATAATTGTAGCATTGATGGATTCATGCAAATATCATTTATGTTTGCTTGAAATTATAGAGATAGAACACCAGGAAAAAGCCCAACAAAAGCTTTATCCCATATCACATTAAGAAGTACACCAAGAAAAAGACTTCAGTTAGATGATAGTGATGTTGAAATGGTTTCGCCAGAAGAACGCGATAGGAATTCAATGGTGAATCGATTCTCTGGGAGTTTGTCGAGTGGTTTAAGAGGCCTAAGCCATGAACAGTTGGTCAAGATGATAATGGATTTAGTCTCGATGCAAGAGGATCACATGATGGCACCAAATGACCAGTTACGTGATATTATTTTGAGAAAAATGCCTGTTGCTGATATTCAGCCATTGAAAGAAAGGTTGGCTCACCTCAGGCAGAATGTCTATGCCAGTTTAGTTCCTTCCACTAAAGGTGAATCGGATTACAGTAGAGCTTACGTGCATTTAGAAAATTTCCAGGTAAAGTATAATACTCAATTCAAAATTGAGCATGCATTGAAGAAATTTTATGTAATTGATAATTATGTTACTTTTACAGAAAGCTTTGAGAGAGCAAGGCCAAACTTTGGTAGAGTCTCAGCACTGGACAGCAGTAGTTCAGTACGTTTTTTCTGCCTGGATAATCACAAAGGATCTTCCTGAATGGAAAAATCAAGGAACACACAGCACAACTCAAAAATGTTACAAACATTTAACGGACTTTTGTTTACAAGGATTAAAGAACGGAACGTTTGCTCCAAGTACACTGAATCTTTACAAAGAAAAGTATTTATTGCAAAATTATCAATGATTACAGCACATTTACAAATAAGTTTGAGAGTTTTGATATGAATTTAATTTTTGATTTCAGACTTCAAACGTTGTTGGAAGATTTCAGCGATATTAACGTTTGTTTACAGTTTATCAACAATGGTAAAGCGTGACATGACATACAGTATATATTTATATATATTTTTTTAGATCAATTTTTACACTTAATGACGTTGACTAGATTTACAAATTGGGTACAGTGAGTTGACCGCGTCTGCGAGGATGTGAACATCACTATAAAATTTAGTTACTAGTCTTAATTGTTCTGTTGTTTCAATAGAGTATTGACAATTACATTGTATATGTATATACTTTCAAAAAGTAGGAAGTTTTGTGATGAGGCAATTATGCATGTTTGTAATGTTATTATTTAATTTATGAATTATTTTTTACAAGATTAATAACGTACCCAGTGTTAGTTTTCCCTCATTGTACAGCTAACGAGATTGTAGAGTAGATGGAAGATATAATTTTTATATTATATTTATACAAAGCTTTGGAGCGAGATGGATAATAAAAAAAGACAATCATTTTTCAGGTGTACTTTTATTATAAACAATTTATTATTTTTCTCATGTAATATCGGGCAATAATCTTAAGTTTAAAATTTATTATTACTTTTAAAGGCACATGTTTCATTAACAATAGGTGTGTTACAATTCATCGTCGTACAGATCGTCGAATATGTCCGTCTGTGCTTGCAAAATTCTGAAACTACATTACGATACTGTAGGCTTACGTAAAACTCTTATAACTTATGCACAGAATCCAAATAAAAAGAAAAAAATATATACTCAATTTAATCTCTTCAAGTTTCTAGAATACTCATGTTTTTTTTTCTCAATCTATGACGATGAAAATAACTAAAAGTTCTTTTCATTGGCAAGTTCACATTTATACAATCGCAAATAAATTTTCCAAATCCGAATAACCAGTCGGATCACAAAAATATTGCGAAGTAAACTCAAATCGGCGTTGATACAAATTTGACTTCATCTAAACTCGAACATTTAGATGAAACAAACGAACAAAAAAAAAGAAGTTAAGTACATACACACAATACCTTACTCCACATTATCTTTGGAGTATATGAACAAGTCAATAAAGTATGAAAACTACTTAAATATCGTTCAAAGTGTTTTAACCGCGCAGTGAAATTCCACAAAACTTATACGTTAGAATACTTCTAATTATAATATTTTACAAACATTAAAAGAAAAATCAGTTCTCAATTGCAATAAACATTATTGCATATCGATACTCATAAATTCAATCAATTTCTCGGGCATTTACAATATACATAGCTCTTTGCTAAAATATACTTTTTTTCTCGTTTCAGATATGTTTTTTTTTGTATGATACATCACTTATACATTAATACAGACTTTTCAACACAAAATATCCTCGAATATTTTGTATTGTCACGTTACATATTTGTTTTTCTTTTGATATTACGCCACGATGAATTTCACTGCGCGGTAATGCTACGGAAAGTTATTGCTACAGCATGTATTGTCTAAAATTGCGACGATGCGAGTGGTGCTCTCATACAATAATAACAAGCGATATATAAATATTTACAAAAAAACGCGACGAATAAGTGACAAAAAAAAAGAATCTACAAATACCTCTAATAAATAACAGCTTGAGTTCGATCGACATTTTTTTTTCTCAAATAAACCGAGCAGAGCAACGCAAAAAAATTGCTTTGCCGCAAGAGAACGATTCGTATAGGACTTTGAAAATTCGTAAGAAGATTGTATCGATTAAGAACAAGACCCGCGTGTGAAACACGGATTACGATATCCATATAAAGATAAAGCTGCGAATTGAATACTGCGGTAATACATGATTAATCGACGCGGAACACTCCTAATTGTAACGTTCTCTTTCAGTCTGCTTTTGCTGGTTGCACTCTTGGATATAGCTGCAATAGAAAATGAAAATTATTACTACACATCGATCGTGCACTGTATGATGGTTTTATTGGATTTCGAAAGGACAACTTACGCCTAGTAAATTTCGGGGAACGTAACCCTCTCGGTTGCCAAGCTTACTCCACCACCATTCCCTCTCATTGTCGTCGCCCTTTCTCAATATCACCATGGAATCACCGTTTTTCAATGAAAGCTCGTCGCTGTGTTGCGCGTCGTAATCGAACACAGCGTACACCTGTCCATTGTTCATTATGCCAAGTTTCTCTTGGACACCTGTAAATCGAATTGTCAAAGAAAAATTGGGAATAAATTCATCGAGTTAGCATTTTAAAAATTCAAATTTAAAATACTGACTATACAGGTACTCGGAACATCCGTCAAAACCTTCCTCGTCTTCCTCACATTTTTCCGCGGCAGTCTCGTGATCCGACAGCGTCGTGGCAAAGATGCAGGCACCGTGCTCCACTAAAAACCTAACCATCGCTAGGTTGTTACAACTTGCAGCGCAATGCAAGGGAGTCCTGAGAATAAAATACAAAATTATTAGTCATCAAGAGTTTTCATTGAAAAGTAAATCTTCATGATCAAAACAAAAAGAAAAAAATAAGAAAATAACAAACCATCCATCGCTGTCCTGAGCGTTAACGTCACAGCCGAACTCAACAAGGAACTTGACGATCTCGAGGTGACCGGCGCAAATGGCATTGTGTAACGCGGTGATACCCTCGTCATTGGCAGAGCTTGGATTGGCCACCTCCTTGGCTGTTTTCTTGACGAGTTCGAGCTCACCCTCGAGACTCGCGTCGAGGAGCAAGGCAAGCGGGTCGAAGCTGACCCGCCTCGATAGATTGGCCTTGCCCGTCGTGGACTTGAGGTTACCCTTTTTACGCCTTAGCACGTCCGCCGCCGTTGCTTGCTTGCTCACCGTCACCACCACGTTGTTACTGCTCTCGATCTCGATTGTCTCTGACCTGAAAAACCGATTCATTAAAGATTATTTTCGTTGATTGTCGCCAGACAGCTGCTGCTGCTGCTGCTGCTGCTTGCGAAACCATTCGTTGATTGAATGATTTGTCTTTTGAAGATTATAAGCGTCACGACTGTAATAACGATGCCACTCACTTTAACTTATGATTGTCTTCGATATTAAGTACATTAAGCGCGTCGATAATATCCGAATCCTCCAACTTTTCGTTGCAGATCTCCTCGTGACTGACTGGACTGACGATGTGCCTCTTGATTGGATTACAATCCGTAACGTCGACTTGTTGCTGCTGTGACTGCTGTTGCTGTTGTTGCGACTGTTGCTCCGTTTGCATAAGATCCGCGGGAATCTCGGTCTCGGGGAACAGGAAGGCAGGGGGCATTTCAATTCGTCGATTGATCGATACGTGCACGTTTGCCTTGTTGTAACGAAGCTTCGGTTGTTCCGACAGCGGAGATTTTTTCAAACCAAGCGGACGAGCTTTGATCACCTGATGCAATTGTTGCTGCTGATTCGCCAGCTGGGAATCTGTCGGCGATTCCGGTGGCTCCGAGGTCGGGATCGGTGGAAGTGCGTCTTCCTCCTTCTCCGGTCTGCAAAGCAAAATTTTTTATTTTAACACAGTCCTTTGTGAGAATACTCGCAAGTCATCGGTCGATTGATTTTTTTTTTCACGAATTTAATGATCTTACGTTCACTTTTAAATCGCCATAATCACACCGAACCACCAATCGCAACACTCATCGTCGTTCGGCAGAAAACCAAAGCAAAGCTTATAGGACAAGACGACACGACGATGATCATGATGAACTCGGACAGTATGGGAGCTTAGAAGAACAAGAAGAGGAAAAGCCGCAGCACTATGAAGAAGTTGAGCGAGCAAATGAGCACGGCCGCGAGGAGTCGTGCGCCGCGGAAGTAGTTGCGTATCCCAATCATGATTCGCACATCCGTAAAGCGAGTAAATACCGCGCGCGAGCGACAACGACGACGACGAGACACACGACACGGAGAGCAATGCACTTTCTTGCTTTTAGCCTCTCTGCTTCTGCTGCAGTAGCAGTAGCAGCAGCGGCAGCTTCACCCGCGTTCTATTTCGGTGTCTATTATTCGACGTGTGTGCTCACACCATTGCAGCGCGCCGCTTTACTCACTCACTCGCTCTCCACTCGCTCACTCTCTCACCTCGGACGGCCAAATCGATCGGATGGACTCATTAGCATTTATAATTAAACCCAACTGCGCTACTCGCCGAGACGTACGACGATGGATGTCCCTTCAATTGCTCGGGCTATTCTATTGTCGACGGGATTCGATTTTCAAGGCCAGTTTTATTCCGCTCGGTCGAATCTATTTTGCATTTCGAAGAAAATCTGCATATATTTCATCGCGAGAATTTTTATTTTATTTTTCCTGTTATAAGTTTGAAAAAAAAAAGCAAATTTGACGTTGATATTTTTTAACATAAAAGTAACTTGAAAGCAACGCCTGCTAATAATTCAGGCAGAGAAACTTAATGAGAAAGTAGTACTTTTGAGGCGCTTAGTTCTTAGCGGCATTCATATCGTTTAAAACTTTCCGTGATTTCGCGTTATTTCAGAATAGCACTTTGCAAGAGCTTTTAGTCGTAACTACAAATCTTCAAGTTTAACAAAGAATTTTCTCGAAAGAAGTGAAATAAAGCACGCCAAAGTATTTTCTTGCTTGCAAATCAAAATTTTCTCGCCGAGCCAATTAATAACGAAAACGTTGAAGCGTATAACGCGCAGAGAAAACTTCCTAATCAGCAAACTAATTAACTGCAGAGTCAACAAAGTCAACAATTGAGAAATCATACCTCGAAGGCAAATTAACATTGATCTTGGCATCTGGAGCGTCGGTACCAGCGTCAACCTTCTCGTGTGGAGTGAGTCTCGGGGGTGGATTGGGTTTACTTGGTTTGGGTGGAAGTGCAGGCTTGGGTCCCTTGTCCAGTTCGGGCTTGGACTCTTGCTTGCGCTCATACTCGAATGGCTTTTCCGGCAACTTGCTCGGCGGCTCGAACTTGCTCGTGTGATCGTGCTTCTGCTCGAACCTATATATAAGTAATAATAGTTAGTTTGATGCAGTTTTCGATTGCAGGAGAGTTGGTGGAAGGAGGGGGGGGGGGGGGGGGAAGGAAGTCTTACCGGGTGGTGAGGTGATCGAACTTGCTTTGGCTCTGCTCGTGCTTGAAAGGCTGCGTACTGTGCTCTTGCTTCGTTGACGTTTGCTGCAGCTGCTGTTGCTCGTGTTTGCTCACTGACGATTGCTCGTACAGCTTGCTGTGTGGCTCGTACTTGCTTACGAGATTCTGGTCGAAACGTTGCTGCTGTTGTTCTAACGCTGCAAAGACAAAGGGTTAACGTCAGTGTTGCGCTCTACCACAGTAAATAAATCTCGACAATTGTTTCGAAATCTAATGAAGGATTTAATTTTAATGAAAATTCTCATTTACGGAAAAGGAATAGTATTCGGCGAAGGAATAGTAGTACAGCCACTAACCAGCAATTTTATCGGGAATCTTGAGCCTCTCGTCGAGGTTTGGCTGAGCCGTCTGACCGTAACCGTAGCCGGAGAATATCGAGCCGCTGCTTTGCGGCATATTCGGTGAGTTCTGCGACTGATAGGCCGCCACCGTCGTGGCCACGTGCTGCGTGTTACTCTGCTGTTGCTGCTGCTGCTGTGACACAGCCACTGGATAATTGTGTCGAGTGGTGAAGTTCGATTCCTGTTGCTGCTGCTGTTGGCCGTTTTGCATTGCTGGTCCCATTCCTGTACTCGCGTCTGTGAAATCAATGGTGAAATTTTTTAGTTTAGTGATATGATAGTGATTTAAGAATGTTAATTATTTAAAGGGTTGTAAAAATCTATTGGTAGAGTTCGTGTGAATGTTTTTTATAATCTAACAAATTATGTAAAGTACCTAATTGTACTCTCCCAACAACGCATGGTCAAATGCGAAAAATCTCTCGATCATTTCTCCATGTATTAATTGATAAGATATTCAAAAAGTGTACACCATTATAAAGCACAAACTCTCGAAAAACTATTAACGAAAATCATCGAATTAAGAAAAAGGCCATCTAACGAAAAAATCCGCAAACTCACCCCTGCCATTTTGATTTTGATTCTGAGGGCTCGTCGCGTAACTGCTTTGAGTAGCTGGATGGCCTCTGCCGATGAGGCTGAGTGTCTGCGGCATGACGGGATGGATCTTCGTCGAGGACGTTTGATAGATGGGCGACTTGACGGGGAAACTTGGCGCGACGCTCGACACTGGTTTCTGATGATTAGGCAGACTCCTTGATGGCTGTTGCTTTTGCTGCTGCTGTTGCTGTTGCTGTTGAGACTGTTGATGCAGTCGCGCAGCGTCACCGGGAAAATTGTGATTGGCAGTGTTGTTGTTATTGTTATTGTTCACGTTATTATTGTTATTGTTCGTTTGTTGTTGCTGCTGCTGTTGCGTTTGATTTGAATTGAGGGGTTGCGATTGGCCTGAAAAAAAAATCATTAAAATAATAATTAATTCGTTTTTCTTTTTTACGAACGGAATTATGTTCTAGTTGGGCTTTCATTGCAGTTCTCACGGTAAAAGTACCGCTGGAAGATTGTAAAAAAAACGTTCGTTCAGCTTCGCTGCGCTCAAATATTTTATAAAGCGATATTCCCTTTACTCATTCTATTATCGAATCTGCGATAAATTTATAACGCAACCAAGTGAATATGGACGATTCATCAATTTTTGACACAGTTTTACTTTTTATCGCAACGTTCACTTATTATCGTTTTAAAATTTCAATTGCCAAACATTTCGCGCGTACTTCTGCTTTACGATTACCGTTAATTACACATACCTCGTAAACTATCTATGATATGAATTTGATTGTTTCTGTTTTCAGTAATTGAAAAAAAAAAAGATTTTAAATTACTGGGTCTCAAGAAAACTCTTTTAATAAGAAACTTTTCCAGTTTTCAACGAAAGACTGAGACAATATTTAGTAGCCAAATGAACTCATTCAATCAATCGAAACGTCTAGATACCCATCGAAAAAAAAATTATCATTACTCTCGCTCTCACCTTGTATATGGGATTGCGACTGACTATGAGCAATCTGGTGGCTAAGCTGAACATTAGTGGTCCTCGCTCCAATCTGCGACGCGCTAGCGCTATGCTGAATTTTATTCTTATTAACGTCATCATCGACGACCGTCTGCTGCTGTTGCTGTTGTTGCGCCTGTAAATTCGCTTTGAAATTCACCGTGAACTTGGTGTTATACGGCAGCGTCTGATACTTGGGATCATTTTTGTTCAAGCTAAAATCATTGTCGTTGGGTATGTGCGAGTATGGCTCGATAGCCGCGATATTGCCGGCGGGTCGCGGTTTGCCACCGACCAAATGATCCGGTTTGTTGTTGGGCGACGGTCGCGTTGCGTTGATTTGATTGTGCTGCTGTTGCTGTACTAATTGCTGACTCAAGCGTTGATTCAAGGCCCGTTTCCGTTGCAGTCGTCCCTGCAGTTGAGCTATTCGCGCGTCTATGGATGACATCTCCGCTTGACGCTGCGCAAGGGCGAGACGCTGTTGAGACACCACCTGATTCTGCTGCTCGTTCATCTTGTTGCGGAACTATAAGGGACACGGAGAACGAGAGATTAATGATGCTGTATTGTTGGATTAGATGGTGGAAGGTACAATTTTGTATGCTAATTTTGGCACGATTAACGGGCTGTTAGTTTCATTTGATTACCGAGTTGAAATTTAAAGTAAAATAGATTTATGTATTTCAATATTACATAAATATTACACGTTAGATAAAAAAAAAGATTGTAACACGTGAGTACACAATAATTCAATAAGCCTTTCAATATAAAGCCTCGAAAGTAGCTATAATAATCGTATAAAAAAATTTTCATCAGGAATTCACGTGCCATTATTGATAAATCCACTCGAAAGTTTACGCGCAGAAAGCTTTATTTTCCCCCATATTTCCTTTTATTACCGCACTACACGGGCAACTATAAAAAAAGTAATATCAATGTTTTTACGCGTGTAACGGCACGTTTGGAAAAAGAATCGATCGGCGGTAAAAAAAATGTAATTTCTATAGATAAAAATTTCACGGTTTTTTTTTTTACAACGTGTATAAAAGCAAGTTGTCGGCACGAGCTTCGGCTTGCAACTGCGAAAGATACAAAAGGTTTGCGGTGTTGTGTGGTGTACTCACAAGTAGCTCCCTCCTGAGCTTTTCGAGTTCAGCGCTGGCTGGTGTGACGAGATGTCCGGGGCCGGGGTGTCTACCCCTCAGCTCTTCGAGTTGTCGCGTCAGCTCCTCGACCTTGGCAACCGCCAGCGACAATTCCTTCTCTTTCTCGTTGAACAACGCTTTGATACAGTCCAGATCCGAGGCTGTGCGGAGAGACAGAGAGAAGAGAACGTGAATGAATATACGCATGAAACGTGATGAAACAGTCGAGAAGGGCTTGTTTTTCGCAGTGAAAATACGCTGCTGATGACGACGACTGTGAGAGGAGTTCGTGACTTTTTAACGGTGGTTTGTCACGCACGTGTTTTTCTTTTTCTTTTTTTTTTCAGTTTGGGTTAGGTGAGGTACTCTAAGTAATTGATTCTATATTAAACAATACACAGTTTTACAAATTACCCCGATTCTTGTATCTTTAGTTTTGCGCTTACAAACTTAACGAAATCTCTTAATATTTTACAGACCAAACAACTCCACTAATGGCTTTTAACGAGAAACTCCATCTGGTTCAAAATTAAAAATTATATCTGACATTGACGTAACGTGATCATTTAAATATATGATTTTTTTCTATTTATCTAAAAATCAGTTTACAATTAAAAACAATTTTACATTAATTTCTTCATCTCTACAAATCTTTTTGAAGTTTAGTATCTATAAACTTAATAACTTAATCATGCAAATATATATCGTATTGCTATGCAAACCGGCAAATAACTTCTAGCATATAAAATCCATCAAATCTCCAATATAACTCAAAATTGAACGATAAAATCGTCCTATAACAGTGCAAATGCAACAGCATCAAAGATGCAATACGGTGTCGGGCGTTAAATCGTGTTTGATTCGATTTCAGCAGAACTTTACCGGAGGTATATAAAACGAACGAATGTTCGCGGATGCTTGGTGGTCACGTATAACGTTCCCCATCCTTCCATCCCGAGCAATGGCGAAGTGCTCGAATAGCCATTAGGACTCGCGTGCTTTCTCCCTCAGGACGTCGCGTTACTCGCTAAATTAACGGCGATCATGATTCTCCCGTTTGATGTGGCCATCCCTTAACGGGGATACGTTGTACGAGTGTCGCACACGCCACACGTGCGACTTTCTTTCTTTACGATGAAAAATCGATGGAGGCGTTTTACGAGTTAGTTTCTTCAGTTGATGAGATTTTTTAGTCGTAAAAAAAAATAGGGAGTGGATATGTCAAATGAAAAAGACAATCGATAAAAAGTGTCATAACATTTATTCGGAATAGTTTAAAAACATTTTTCGTAGATCCAAATCATTAAAATATTTAGATATCTTTTCGACTGCGATATGATTGAAGCACAATTCCCAAATTTCACAAAGAACAACGACGGATTCTTCTCTTCTTTTCGCTCTCTTCATCGCTTTTATAACACGATCTCGCAGTACGTAACAATAATAAGCTACGTATTCGTTTTTATATCGCAATCGGCGCAGATTCAGCAGCAGTTTTCCATTGCGCAAGTAACGTTCCAATTTTAGTTCGCTCGCAGTTAAAACGTCAAAGAGAGATATTAATTTCAATACCTTGACTCGCTTCATTTTTACAATTTCTTCTTTGCACTTGTCGAAGTGTCGCGTCAAAGAGTTATTCTCGGCTATCTTATTTCTAATGAATTCTTTGATAGGTACTCCACGCGCTTCGTCCACCGCTAATTGCGCTACAACGGACTCCATCCACTGTAATTGCCATTGATTTTGTAAATTCGAATAAATGAAAAACGGTTTGTCCGGATGGAAATCTTGTAGATTAGCACCGTGATGGAGAAGACAATCGATTATTTGTTTACTCTTGTGCAGTTTGATTTTCTCTCGTCTGGTTTCAAAAGTCTGATTCGGATGTTTGAAATCTTACATTTTAATTTTCTTCTATAAAGACCGGGAATTGATGTGAAGATAAAGTGAAAGAGGTATTTTGCGTGATTACTAAGGTTGCAGTTTTTCATGATCAATATTCGTAATTAATAAATTTAAAATTGTATTTGAAAGGCAATAAATATATAATATATGATGGTATTTATTTGAAAAATTGATAAAAAAAATTTCACGGGCAGTTACAATTATTATTACATAAAGTTCATTTGTTATAATTATTTATAATTGGTAAAAAAAATCGATTGGAAGCATTCGTTAAACAATAGAGAAATTACGGCTTGCAACACATTTTTCGTAAATCTAAATCATTGAAATATTTAGTTATCTTCTCTCCTACAATATGACCACGTTGCAATCCAATAATTTCACAAAGAATAGGTGCAGTTATTTTTCTTCTTTTCACTCTTGTAATTGCCTTCACCACACGATCTCGCAGTACATAACAGTAATACGGCAAATATTCGTTCTTATATTTTAATCGGCGCAGATTTCGTAGCAGCGGTTTGTTACGTACGTAACGTTCGATTTCAACTTCGCTAGCAACCAAAATATCGAAGAGAGATACAGCTTTCCAAACTTTGATTCCCTTCATTTTGCCAATTTGTTGTTTGCACACGTCATAGTGTCCTACTAACGGACTAAAGAATACAATTCTCGCGATGTTATCATTAACGAATTGTTCGATAAGTAAATCTTCGCTTTTTGCTAATTGAGCTATCACAGATTCCATCCAGCATTTTTCCCAATCCATCAGTATACGGGAAAAAATACAGAAAGGCTTATCTTTACGAAAAATGTGAAGATCAGCACCGTTATGAAGAAGATAGTCGATTACTCGTTTACTCTTTTCCACAATAATCTTCTTTTTATGTAAACTACTCCGATGACGTTTATGAAAATCTTGCCATAATTTCATGAAAGGCGTCATGCCATTGTTATCTTCAGCATTGACATCTGCACCCCAGTCAAGCAAGAATTCAACTGTACTCAAATTCGTTGCCATAGTGTAATGAAGAGGCGTTGATCCATTATTATCGCGTGCATTAACGTCGAATTTCTTGCCTTTCAAGACGTCAAAAATATTTGCGGTTGGATTTTCAGCCAAATAATGAAGCGCAGTGCAACCCTGCTCGTCTTTCGCTTTCAAGTCAACATTTCTTTCCAGCAACATCCGGATGCTCTCTACCTCGCCACATGCCAATATTTCCATCATTTGCATTCTACCTCTCAATCTACCCTTACTAACAATCTTAGTTGGGTCGGCTCCACGATCCAAAAGCAGTCGTAGAAGTTCTAGATTTTGATAGTATTCTACGCTAACATACCTATAGAAGGTTATAGTCGTTTCTCCGCGCATGGTTTCGGCATTGACATCGGCACCGCGATCCAATAGAAATTTCACACTTTCCAGGTCATTATGAAAGACGGCTTGCAGCAGGACATCTTCTATAGAATAATCACGATAACGCGTTCCAAACGAACAGCCATTTTGAATGAGAATTCGCGTCAGTTCGACATTTTTTAGCGCAGTCGCACACAAAATGGAGCACTTCAAATCGATTAACTTTCTCGCCAACTTTTGAATATCTCCGGAATACTCGTCGCTCAATTTTTCAAGTATCACATCGTGATAGGCCGAGTCGAGATGTAGACTTAATGGAGACGTTCCAGTATTGTCGCAAATGTGAATGCTCGCGTTGGCTCTGATCAAAGATCTCATTATTTTCTTAGCATTGCAAATAGGAAAAATGCATAAAAGAGGTGTTTTTCCTCGAGAGTCTTGGGCATTGACGTCAGCACCTGCGTCGATTAAATATTGTAGAATCTTGTGATTACCGTACATAACGGCGTAATGGAGCAATGTGCTTCCCGTCCAGTCTTTTGCGTAGCCTGAATTAGGCACATTTTGCAAAATTTGTAGAGCTTCGGGATTTTTTTCTAATGCAATATAATCTAAGAATCGACCGTTGAAATGTACAAGTCCTTGTTCATCGTAACATAATAATGCTGATTCCATTGCTTTATTCGTGATCTTGTAATTGTTGGTCATTTGTCAGTTTCAAATATTGCACCTTAGGATCTGAAACAACAGCTACGATATTTCTGCTTATGAAATTGTTTATTTGAAAATTCATTAAACTTCAAAAACTCAAGGAAATGCTAAGCGCGACCCAGCCAAAACAGATCACGTAACGAAATTAACCTTCCCAGCTGACACCTCATCACAATAAAATAGGCACGGAAATTAAAAACTTAAAAAAAGGTAAGTGGAAATGAAAAATAAAAAAATTTGATCAAATGTAATTTAAATTTTATACGAATGCAAGTGGTAGAGTATAGCCATGTTATTATTTGAAAAAAAATAAAAAATATGATAACGTGAAAATCGAGTGAATAATATATATTTTTACATAAAAAATGAGGATTATTTAAAAAGCGCAAATTACATTTACAAATACAAAATTGTAAAATACAGTTATAAATAAAAGCGCTAGCTGTATGGTTCTATTTTATGTTTCTAAATAACAACATTATTAAAGTCTGTCATTTGCGTTCGAATAAAATTAAAATTAATTTATAAATTAATATTTAGATTAAATAAAATTAATTCAAATTTCTTGATTTTTCATTTGTCCACTTACCTTTTTTTTAAAGTTCTTCATTGCCGCGCCTATTTTATTGTAATAAAGTGTCATCTGGGAAGGTTAATTTAGTCACGTGATGTCTCACGTGAACAATCACGTGATCTTTTTTAGCTGGGGGGCTCATCTGCTAATTGTGAAAATCTATGTGAATTATCATGCAAGATCATAGTGGGTGAGTAAATTCCCATGAAATGTAACTAAATCATCAAAGGAAGGATAAATTACTTAATTAAATGTAGCGAAGGTAAGTAAAATTATTATAAAACGAGATGGAAGCTAACTAGATTTAATAACCCCGAATGCATTTAGCACTCCATTACCTTTTTGGCCAAATGACGAAGTAAACGTCGTACGAATAGACTGCTATCTGTTTTTACAAAGATCACCTAGCGAAGCTGCCGCTGTCTTATTTGAATCCTTATCAATCGAATACGAAGATGAGGTGAAAAAATGATGCTTGAAAAGACAAATGCAAGAGTAGACGCCAAAGAGCCGAATGCCGGCACGCTGCACTATATAAAAATGGCGTTGAGGGGCCTTAGTCCCTTTTTCCTATGGTTCACTCATTGCGCACGCCTAGGGATAAAAGGCGTTAGAGGGCGTCACAGTACAAATTTTCGGGAGAATTTAAATTACATTGATTTTCTTAATAGGGTCGCACATGATCAGGATAATCATGAAAAATATTGAATTTTTGAGTTGTTTGTGGTGAATTGAAGAAAAGAAACTTATTTTCTACAATTCTTTCAACAATTCTGCTTCTCATTTCAATTTGAATAGAAATTGGTGATAATTTTGAAATTCACCACAAACAACTCCAATATGCACCCTTCCAATTCTAAACTCCACCCTAACGATTAATTCTTTCATCAACAGTACTTTATCCTCATTTCGTTACGCTGTAAAGTATTAAACTGTTTCATATTTTTGAGGTGTACTTTATGCCTATTAGATTATGCAAAATCGCATTACCGTTTATGCTTTTCCTTTATCAAAGATTTATGTCTAACACATAAATTTCTAATTATAGGCCGAGAAAAAAAAAAGTTTCTCCAGAAATGAAAGTAAAGCATTTCTCACTATAAGAGTACGTTTTTATAAAGTAAAAAGTTCGCTGTAAATAACGATTATCCTCAGCAGCTAAACACGAAACAAGGAGCTACACAACTTGCCGGTAAATTACGCGCGTAAGAATGTGTTTCAGTATAGCGAGCTGAGATAGGTAATCAGTTTCGGCAGTGTCGCGTGTACTTAGAGAACTTTTAAACGCTTTTAGACATGCTTGTTTGTGCGCCAGTGGCAAAGTCAATTACAGGATCAGGCTTATACGAGAGAGAAGGAGAGAGAGAGAGAGAGAGTAAGTGAGAGACATGTTGCTGAGCTGTTTGCTCGAAAGAGGCTGAGTAAGCCAAAGCCTTAGGCTTCGCGTATATATATTCGCGTGTAATCCTTCCCTATAAGAACGTTAATGTTTACTTGGAGATTGGATCAATTAGTCAACATCGTCGCTGTATTATACTTGGCATATAGACATATTGGCTCTGCATTCGATTATAGGATTGATACCGATATGTATTATACATCACGCGCTTACGATGGTATATATATGAGAAAATAATTATTTTTCAATTTATTTGATCGCGAGCAATAAATCGATGCTTTTCGACGTCGAACGATTACTATTCAGGAAATGCTCATGCGACCTGTTTTTATCAATTTCCGTGTTTACAGCAATCGCGGAGACAAACAAGCAAGGCGTGGTGGCACACTGCCAAAACTTGGCACGAGCCGCCGCGCTCGCCGCAGCTGTTGAACACACTCCCCACCATCAAACCCTTCATCCCCTTTTGGAACAACGACACTAATCATCCTATCTCATTACACCACGGGATAACCGTGCCGAGAGAGAGAGAGAGAGAGAGAGAGAGAGAAAAGTGCAACAAGTTTGAAACTTTGCCACCCAAATCCACCCCTCGTCCATCCAGAGTATAAACGCACACACATGGCGCCAAATTGAGTTGCGCGCTGAGGGATAAAGTTTTTGTACGCGGATAGAAAAAAAAAGAGTGGTCGAAAGCCAACAATATTCGCAGCTTTTCGAAAAATTCGAATACAACAAAGGAAAGTGTTGCGCATTGTAATGTTTTCCAGTGGGATATGCTGTAAAACACAAGTTTTGTATAGGTATCGTATAAGCGATCGATTTTTCACCGCACACCTCGCGTCCGGGGAATACACGTCCCGCTGAAAGTGTTGATTTTCGCGTCATGTATTGCACCAGATTTCGCTATTGATATTTTCAGCTGCATTCGTTTTTGTTTGTTTTTTTTCGGTTGGAGATTAACTGATTTTTTTTTTGGTGGATGGAATTGAATACGACCTGTATGTGTGTGTTGTTTTCAGAGCCAGATGGATACTGGCTTTGTAATTTATAAAGAATGAAATTTTTGTAAAAACAAACTGTAAATATTTTTTTCAGCCGTTGAAAGAATTTTCTTTTATGCCACGACAGCGTCGAGATTTTCAAATTTCAAAAAAAAATGCAAACTTTAAATCTCACTGATCCGAAAAAAAATTTTCATCGTCCCACAAATTTTTCCGCAACTTTTCACAGGTGTAGAAAACGCACCTATAAATTCAGCCATTTTACCCTCGCGACTGTCGGTAGCACCGCCAACTTGAGTTTATTTTTACAGTCGAAATACTAAAAATTATTCACGTGAATCAAGAGTCTCGCGAACTATCGTAGTATAACCGCAGTGAGCCATAAAAAAAAATGTTTTCATCGGCCTAGTAAAAAAAGTCCCATAACAGTCATATCCACGTATGCCGTAAAATACAGTACGGTCTTGGGGCATCGATGACGCAGCAGCAGTAGCAGATGATCGGCAGCAGACGGCGGTAACGGCACTCATTTCCGATGGAAATGCAACTGTCGGTGCATTTAAATCTCAATTTATTCGAGGCTGTGCACGTCGCTCTGGAAATATTTTTCGCTCTCTGTATATATATACCTGTGGCGAAAGCTCTCTTATTGCATTCCCTACTCTCGTTCTCTCTCGGCCCCGACCAGTGAGAGAAAGAGAAAAAGGAAGGAAGGAAAAGTCAAGGATATCTGGGGAAAATCAATCGTCCTAAATATCGGCTTTTCATTTCCAATTCGACAACCCTCTTTTTTTTCCACACGCTCGTTAAACAAAACTTTTTAATTGGCCCACGCTCCGTTGCATAAAATCTTTCTCTCTCTTTTTTTTCATTATTATATCAAGCTCGTTGCGTTTCACGCCTGACGGCTCTTCGCTTTTAAATGGAAATTTCGCGGGAGGGAGGCACAATGTGCGCCAGAGAGTTTGTCAGCTCAAAGAATTTATCTCGTATAATGAACATTTTTCGGGTCGAAAAAAAAAAAATATTTTTTCCATCGCTCGGGCGTGAAAGAGAGAAAAAAAAATGATTTTCAGAGCGAGAGATTGCGCGCAATGAAAGCTTTTACGTGTTGGGTAGCTTTAAGCTCAGCGAAAAAAAAAGGATTCTGTGTTTATTATTGCTTCGGACGAGGAGAATAACGACTTTTTACTTAATTATATCATCGAGCTTTTCCGACAAGTTAAAAATAAAAAAAAGTCGACGACAGTTTACGTCGTAAAAGCCATAACCATTCGAGATTTCTCTCTACCTCTGACTGCGCGCGAAATTCAAGTTGAATGGCGTGGGCGAGATCAGCTCGACTTTGAAAGCACAACAGTAGCAGCTGGTATCCTTTCTGATAATCCCGGGCAAGGTTTTTCCTCGGCATTCAATTGGGATGAAGTGGATAAGGAGCGGAATGCATTAGTTTTAACGATTCACCGAGCGTATAACCCGTAGATTTCCTCTCTCGTCTCTCTGGCTCTTTCGCTTTTTGATGCTCGAGATATTCTCTCTGTGTGTTGCGCTGTTGCACTTTATGCCCCGACGGCTGCTCGCTGGCGAGCGCGTCTGGTTTACATTTTTGCTCTGGCTATAAGGGGTTATCAACAATGAAAATGAAGTTATGACCCAAGCTTCTATATCTTTTTTCTGCTAGAATGGCTTACTCTCGTAGATTAAGCACTTCTCTCACTGCTTTTTTCGTTGGTAATAGCTGGTCTTTTTAGCTGGCCAGAAGTGAATTAAACGTGTAATTGCTATTAGTTTGAGTGTCCGAGTAGAAAATAAAGTTGCGTGTGTCGCGTTAATGATGTGAAAAAATATGTTATTTTTATTATTATACCCCTCGTTGATTGTGCCATTCTCAATCTACATTAGCTTTTTATTCGCAAGTTTGAAGCTTTTACAGAAAAAGCTCGTAAAAATAATGCATTTCCGATCTAATAAACCCGATATGCTCGCGGATTTTTCAATTAAAATTTTACGCGCCAATAATTTAAATCTCGTAAACCGTGCGGTTATTCGTAATAAACTGAAATACAGATACCAAGAATTCAATGAGCCACGCTCTTCTAACCGATAACGAGCAATTGTAAAACAATGAAAAAGCTTAAAAATTCCGTGGGAGTAAAAAGCCTTCATTGTCATAAAAAAAGAGAGAGAGAGAGAGTGAGGCGACAGAGCTTTAGTAAGAAAATTCAGTCAAAGCACGTGCTCTACTCTGTTCCTCGACGTCGATTCGTCTTTACGATAATGCCCCGAGCACTCGCAGGGTCTTATCATTAAAGCCTAGCGAAATTTTCATTGCCCTCCTCTATCTCCGCCACAAAAAGCTTTGTAAAAAAAATTTTTTTTTTCCTTTTACGTGGCGCAGTAAAAATAAAACGAAGGAGTCTTTACACTCGAGTTTTTTTCGAGAGGAACAAACAGGTTGCGGTGTAAACTGCTGCTGCTGCAAGGCTCGTGAATGAGAGTGTAGAGGTGAGATTTTGGAGTTTTGCCAAAAAAAAAGAAGTCGAGGATCAAAGCTTTACGCATTAGAGGCTTGGGAGCTTTTTTGGTGATGCTTGTGTTTTTCGTGTCGGTGAGTGCAAACGCTTGAGGATGCTCAAGGTTGTAAAGAAAGCCTGCCATTCAATTAAAAACAACTTGATTTCAATTTTCGATTTCATTTTCCGAAAAAACCATCTATACATTTGTACACAATAGGCAACAGATTCAACGATTCGCACGCAATCCGTCCGATAGCGCTCTATTGACGAAATCAAGAAACACTCAAGTGACTCACAGCACATTGATCATCACTTTGCTCTCCTTTCAACGTATAATTATCCGCGCAAGTCCGTAGACGCACTCATTCAAAGACAACGACGAAAAAAAAGAAGCAACCTTTGCCATATACCATTTTACAGCAAATGAACTCGGCACGTTACATCTACGCCCCCCCAAAAAAAAGCTCACGTCTGCGCGAGCGATATCACGTTGCTTTAATTAGTCGTCATTCCACGGACGAACAAAAAATAAATAAACAACTAAAGACAGAGAGAGAAATGGACAAAGGGTAATAAAGCTGGAGGAGTAGTAGACCCTGACATTGTATTGCGTGACTCGACTGATGCGCACTCGTTAAATTTCAGCCTCGTCGCGCGGCAACAGCAGCGGCAGCTTGCCGCGCGCGTCTAATTAGTCGTGAACAGCACTAACAGCGCCGCTCTTCCCCCGTTGAGCTCCAAGTCGAATTTGCATCTCGTTTAACGCCACCGACCAAAAGGAGATGCGATCTGCGCGGGGAGTTTGTGTTGTTTTTTTTCGTGGCATTAAGGCGCGATTGTACGTTTGTTTACGCCCCTTAGAGCTTCTGACTTGTACCTTAGTTTTTCTTTTCTAAATTTTTTGATTGAAATATATACTGCTTCGTTTAGTTGCATTATGTTCGTTAAAAATATTGTTGAATTCAAGTTTCGTCTGAACTACTGCCAAAGCAAAATGCTTTCGAAAAATCATAAAACTGTATCAAAATTTCCAAGCAAACACGTAAGGAATTTATGCGCAATATAACATTATTCAAATAATTGTCGAGAGCTTCATCAACATCCCTCTATCTGTTACACGATGAACGAGGTGATACATAACTTATGAGACCGAATTGACTTTGGATGGTTCTTGGAAATTCAGCTTCCCGGGGCAAGTTTGTTGAAACTCACCCCCAGTGATTTATACAGCCATAGATCCAACTTTAATATAATATCGAACGGCGAACTCCAACAAATCATATTCCACACTTCGAATCATCGTGTTTTATTCGAATGTATAAAAGCGTGAAATAAAAATGTTGAAGCGCGCACAATGTGCATTATTCTCACTTGACAAACCAGCACAATTCGTACACACATATACCATTATAAAACATTTTATTTTCACGCTCCAAAGAGATTAAAATAAAGAAAAAAATAGGAAGCAAGAATATATACACAACCCCCTTTTTTCCGCTTGAAAAAATCGTCGCGCTCGCGACACGAAGTCTCGTCGGAATAAGCCAGCTTATAATAGACAGACTCGTTATTTACACGAGAGTTCAAGTGAGTCCAGCGGACGTTTATCGCGTGCTAACATTTTCTTTTGGCAATTAGGATGGCTAACGATGCCTCGAGGAGTTTTTCCGGGCACCGTAGTACGAATGACGAGTGAGAGAGGGGTGCACTTTTTTTTCTTCTTCCTCTTTCCGATTTTTTTTTTTTTGCTCTTGCTCTATTTTTCATAGGAGATGCAACCGTATAGACGCAGAAGTAGCAGCAGAAGCAGCAGCTCTCTGGGATTCGATTAGAATTTTCATGAAAGCTACACTATATAGAAATGCTGCCGCTCGAAGCTCGCGCACGCCGCGCCGCATTTATGTGGTAATGCAACTTTGAAAGGGGCGGTTGCGTTTGTTTTTCGTGGGTAGGATTTATGATTTATTTATCTTCGATATATAAATCTTTGAATTTTCCAGTGTATATTGCATGGATGCACGGATTTATGTTTGCAAAACTCGCGATAACTTACATTCTCGCGAATTTCAAATGGAAATTCCTTCCGACGATACCTCCTGAAAAACATCGTATCTCCGATATTAAAAATTCAGCTGGAAGAAAAATGCAAAGAGACAGCCAAAAATAAAAAAAAAACAATAGCGACAGTAGCGGGAGACTCTTCAAGCTACACAAAAACAAAACAAAAAATTGAGTACACGACGCTACGAAGAATAAAAAAAGCAGCACAGCTCAAGGGACTTGACGTTGAATTCCACGCGCAGCTTTTGTTTTTTTTTTTCAGAAAGGGGTATAGTTTGTAATTCATAAAGTTTATGCGAGCTCGGATAATAACGAGGCGAGAAAATACACGAGTAGTTGTAGTAGAGGGTAGTTCGATCGAGCCAAGCACTTTTGCGGATCAAGCTATATAGCTTTTTAAACAATGCCAAGCGAGAAGTGCTATTGTCTGCGTTGAGGCTTTTGTCTGGCCAACTTCTCTCTCTTCTCTCTTCTCTTGAGATGGGCTTATTATAGGCGATTTCTCGATATGACCGCTGAAAGAGAGAGAGAACAAGTGGATCCTTCTCTCTTTTTTTTTCTTTTTCTCCTTCTTCTGCCTTTTTGAGATGATGATCGACGTGATCGAATGTTCAACTTGCGGTGAATGATTGATGGATGCGAGGAAAGTATCCGCAATGATTGTTACTTGCTCTTATGATTTTTGAGTTTTGAGGTATACGATAAAAATTTATGGATGTTATTTGTTTTTAAAAGGACTTCACAGTGTATTTCGTTTTGATGTTTAAATGGCCATTTAATAAATTAATCAAATTCACTTTTCCATATTTCCAAATTATGCACTGTAAAAAGTAATCTCAGTCACTTGTCACTCTACATCGACCACCACCTATTGTCAGAAATTAAAAACATTTCTAATTCTTCGCCAGAAGTGTTTTAAAATATTGCATCAAATATTCATCACTCGAACTCCCGAAAAGTCTGCAAGCTTGCGAATGTTTCTCTCTCGCTCTCTCATTCTCAACAAAGAAAATACGCAATGTACATATTTATGAGCGATAAAAATCTCTCACTTTGCATTCATAAACCAACACTGCATTCAATGCGCTCTTCTTGCGATAAACACAGCATTCTAAGTATGCATAATGAATGAAATAAATAAAAAAAGAAGAAGAAGAAGAAAGAACTTCCGCAACAAAAAAAAAGAAGTAATTTACACGCGCACAATTTTTCCAGCATATTTACTAGGGAGGTAGAACATTCTTTCTCTCACTTGATACGGCCAGTTTGAGAAACTCGTATAAGTTACTTCTACCGTATAGTCGGTACCCGTGTAAAATGAGTTAGCGTTGCGCGAGCTAGAGGCGGCGAGTGGATGGTGGTGGCGAGCGTTGAAAACTCGACGAATCTGTACGCAAAGTTTTCAACTTTCCTCGATTGTTTTGGCGATGATACAAGGCGTCTCTTTCTCTCTCGCGGCGCTGTGTCTTTTCATTATGTACGGCCCGCGGGCGTGTGATACCTAAACTTTTTGAATTCCAATTTTAGCGGAAGTTTAAGATTTTTAAAATCTTTTTTTAAATGATACTCGATTCTTACTTTAATCTTTTGAACTTTGTTTCGAGCGATAAAAGGAGGCAATGAGTTATCGATATCGAAGAAAATCGGCTAATTTCTCAGCAACTTAAGAGATCGAAGAAAGCAACAACAACAAATAATGATTCATCGGCAAGAGTATCTTGGGCAACTAACTCTTCGTTCAAAGTTTTCAATTAAAAACTCGACAGATAGAGAGAGAAGCACTGAAAAACATAGCAATCCGCAAAGACTACTTCCTCACTTCCTTTCTTTGCCAATCGAACAAAAAAAAAAAAAAGAACTGTTCCATCAAACTCGGTCGAGCCAACAATGTGCCGATTGGAAAACTTGCGGAACTCTGTGTGCGAGTATTGTGTATGTCCACTTGCACACTTTGAAGAAAAATACATTGCTTTTCCGCGAGTTTAATGAATTTCTTTTTTGTCCTTTCTCTTTCCTTCGGACAAATTGCCCAATGAGAGAGGACGACTCACACAAAACTCAAAGGCCTCCCCCTCCCGAGTCAATTCGCGGAAATGCACCGTACGGAGGAAGGAAAAGGTTAAACGAACTGAAACGGCGCGTTCGGCCGAATTCGCTCGCCCGGAAAATTCATTTTGCTTCTACTACTACTAGTCTCTTTCGACGTTGCACATTGTTTACCAGGCTACATATATATATATCTCTCTCTCCCCGAAACGTTGTTCTCTTTTTTTTTTTCGTCGTCGTTGTAGTTGCAATACAAAAATTCCGAACAGAAAAAAAAAAAATTGCGCGTAACAACTGCTGCGCGAATGGAAAATCAGTTATAACAATCGTTATGAAAAGTTTTCACGCGATTGTTCGCTCTCTGGGGACAAACTTGTTTGTTTTTTTTTCGGTCCATCGTCGCAATTCCGAATTTGCAGATAACAATGACAACTTTTTCCATCAAACTGTTCGCCAAAAACCAACATCATTCAACGGAGTAATCGAACAAAATCGTATATAACGATTGCCTTTGGAAAAGCACGATATCGAACGAAGAAGCTCGTTAATAAACGTCAGTCGGTCAAGTTCGCACGTCTCATTTCCTGGCGCAGATTTGCAGCCGAAGTAGAGTTATTATACACATCGATCGATTGTTCATAGTATATGTAGTAGTAGGACGACACGAGACGAGGGAGATGACAATCCAGGAAATTAAGCGAGAGTGCACGTGTGTACTAGGCAATAAGCCTGATGAGGCGCTTGATGATGATGCTGCTGCTGCTGGCTGCTAGTTGCTACTGTTTGAGAAATCTAGGTGAATCCGCCTTTCATTACGCTTCTTGTGTATACTCTTTTGTGTCTTGCGATTGGTTTTTACGCGACTTTTGCAAAAGTGTATAGGTGTATAATTGCAAAAGTTGAGCGAGATTGTTTTTTTTTTCCCAAGATTAGCTCGCGAGAGATTATCGAACTCTTCGCGATAAGAAATATGAAATCGAGGAGAATTTTAATTTTAACAAACTCAACTTCGTTAATAAACTGGCCGTCGAGGGATATTAAAAAACCGTCGACAGATCCTTTTTAATTACGCTTCGGTAATTAGTGTAACCAGTCGGCTAATAAGGACGCGGGAGGCGTTTTATGTATAATCGTTTGATAATCCTCTAATAAGACTCAATGTTCTTTCTCCCCCTTCTCCCAGATGGCGACGAGCGCGACACATTCATCCAATTAACCCAATATTCCCACTCAGCGTCATCAACGTTAACGCGCGCTGACTGCCAGACATGAATATTCACCCCGTGTGCGCGAGAGAGAGACGAGCGTTTCAATTCTTCTTTTTTTTTTCTTCAACACTGATTTATCAAATGCTTCTTTCGACGTAACACACACTGTCGTATATCAATTTCTCGAAAAAAAAAGAGGAAGAAGAGGAAGCTTGTATGCAGATGACAAGGCGATATTGGATTCGAGGATGAGAAAAAAAAAGAAACAGCAGAGGATTAATTAAAAGTGTATGAATATATCGACGGAAAGTATATACTATTCTCGGAAGCTTTATCAAGCGAATAAAAGCGCTCTATATAGTCGCGCGCATTTCATCGCGTGGGAGAGGTAGAGGAAACGAGATTACGCAAGAGGGATATTCACCGGTAGAAAGAATTCATGCGCGAGTGCTTTTATAGCAAGGATTTTTGGTACTTTTTTTACCCGAGATTTTCTTTTTTTTTTTTTCGCGTATATCCTAAACAGACGTTATTTCGAATATGCAAATTTCGACGGGAGAGGATAGAAAGTCCATTTAAAATTGGGCTTATCTCGTTCGATTCGTAGAATAAATGGGAGGATGATGATTCTTCAATGAGATAAAACTTAATTTCAAAGCTATAACATCGAGCTGCTCGCTCGTCCACTTCCTTCTTCGATATCTCGAGAAAGTAGACCGTTCTCTCGCGATTCATTTAATTTTTTTTTTTCGATCTCATGAATTATTCAATCCTCGCAGAGTCATCATCAGCAGCGTATATCGTTAGAAAAAAAATTTTTGTTGTTGTAAATTCATATGTATACTCACTGAGGGTGGCATTGTTTGCTCGCGATGCGTCAGTCTGCGACCTTAGTAATCTCAGCCGATTCAACTTGCTCTGTTGCTGATCCAAGCGGTGTCGTAACCTCGCTAGTCTGTCCTGCTGCGCCGGCTCCTACAAACACACACATACACATTCGTTTATTCATTAACATGGATTTTTTCCCTCTCTCACTGCGATGTTTGCATAAGCGCCTCGAGGGGTGAGATTCTTTTTTTTTTGCTCTCGTTCGAGCGTGAATGGTTTTTTTTTGCCTCTCTGTGGTCAACTGCTCGTGAATATCGGAATTTTTTTTTTTTGCGTGTTGCTGAATTGAACAGTGATCAAGTTGCATTCGGGGATTTGCAATTTTTCGAACGATTGTTTGTATTTTCGTGGTTTTCACTGTTATCGCGAAACGTCGATCGTTTTGTATTTTGACGAGTGCGTGGTTTGATGTTGACCGAAAGCGATCCTTTACTAAAAAAAAATGTCGATTGAAATAAAAAACCTTCCTTCAATTAAGTAATTACCTTAATAAACTTGCAAAATCGTCTTCTAATCCACGGCAGTATCTCTAACCTTCATTCCCATCCGAAACACACATACACACGCAAAGCCGTCGAAAATCTCATTAAGCCATCCCCAAAGGGGTAGAAGATTACAGTTAATTCCCTCCCGAATGAAATCCCAGGGTCATCGTCGTCTTCTTCGTCGTCGTCGGAAAAGGTGACTTTCCTTTTAATTCCCTCGAGGTGGGGCGGTTGGAATATAAATATTATTAAAAAAAATAGGAAAAACTGCCGAATTTTCGTGCAACGTCAGCTGCACAACCCAGAGAAATATGAGAAATCTCGAGTAGGAGGAGGATCTCATGTGTGTATATGTGAAGATTTACCGCCTCGCGTACGTAAGCGAAAAACACAAGAAAGGGAGCAAGAGCTGCGGGCTTTTAAAAGCCGTCGACGTCGTCGTCGTCTGTGAAATGTTTCACGCCCGCGATGTTTATTTCCGAAAGAGAGGAAAGAGGCAATTTTCATTCGGCATGATAAATGTTTTTTGCTCGCACGCGCGAGAGAGAACGAGAAAAATTTGTTTTGCGGGGCTTATTTGCCGCTTGGATTGTATATATATATGTACGCACACGTGGATATTTAAATGTAATTTCGCTTGTTCTTTGACAACGCGAGAGTGACTTTTACATTTCAATTTTTTTTCGAGGAAAAAATTTCGACGCGAATTTTATTTATGCACGTGTGTGTGTGTGTGTGAAAAGAAAAGTTAATCCGACTTGTCGGAAAAGGAGTCGCTCGTTGAATATATTTCAAGTTGGACCCAGTGCACAGTGCGAATTGATATTCAACTATTCACCGAGCGGAGAAATGAAAAAGAGTCAGCGAAAAATATATAGATCAATCGAGAGACGAAGAATTATATAAGGGGCAATTGCATCGAAATGTCAATGAACTCGCGAGATACGTATATATAAACAGAGCTGGTTTTGATTCGAACGCCGCGCTCTCCTCGCGTCTCGTCGAGTTAATTATCGTAACGACTCCTCTTCGAGAAGAGAAGGGACCACACACATAAACACACACGTGTGTATACTTGTGTTATACGGAAAGGGTCAAAGGCATCTTGCGCAGATGTCAATTTAGATATCTCAGACCTTTTCGAATGTTGACCTTTTGGTCACTGTAGTTAATTAAATCGCGAAAAAGTATCACGATTCGGATGAATGTTACTCGAAGAGAAATTATTGACGTTCGTAACTTTTTTATTTTCACAACTTCGAGCTCCGTTTAATGAACCGACTTTTTTTTGAGCGATGCTTTAATTAATTACGAAGTTGAAGGTTTAATTCAACGTTGCGTCGTAGGATGAAAATTCTCCATCCCGTCATTGAGTTACATTTTTACTCTAATTAACTTTATTAAAAAGTTCATTATACCGTCGTGTTATAAATTTCCCCATTCGCGCGCTCTAAAGGGCAGACGAGATTATCTTTCGGAGAATAGTTTCTTAACGAGTCGAATTTCTAATTTAGACGTTACACACAAAGGCACATTTTTTTTTTTTTTTTGCGAAAAAATCGCGCAACGATCTCATCAAAAACTTCGAAGCGTCATACATTATTCACCCGTATATAAGCGTAAAAACCTAAAAGAAGAATCTCGCTGTGTTTTTCACTCGAGAAAACCGCATTCTCCCCGCCGTAGAAACGAACTTCGGAATCCAAGCGCATCGCAAAAGAAGAACCTGTTCGTCCGTTATTTCAATTAGCGAACGCGCGCGTTTCGCGATTATATAGGAAAAAAAAAATTTGACGAACAAAGCTCTCTTCGAGGCCAGTTGCAAGTCGATCTTGAAAAGTCTTAATTACTTCTTGCCCGTGCGAAAGATTCTCAACCACCCCATTAAAAAGTATACTTCCGCGCTTCTCGATTTAAAGACTCGGCTCGGGAGAGAGAGAGAGAGAGAGAGCTGCTAATTGAACTTGGAAATAAAGCAAACGTCGTCAACGCTGATTCTTCTTCCTTTTCAATGCGCGCGCGAGCTTCTCATTGTTTCTTGTCCGAGTGCTTGGCTTCGCGATAAGTTCGTTCGAGAATCGATGAGCGGGAAAAAGAAATTCCGTGATTACTTTTTCGTAATTAATGAAAGCCCGCAACAAAAAATGTTACGCAACACTGGAGAATATAACAAAAGCTCGCTGGGACGCGATTCAACAATGAAAAAAAATTCATTTCGAAAGAGTTCAATTCAATTAAAAAAAAAGCGATTCGGTCGTGCGATTGACATTTCATGTTAACAAGCGAGTGCACATAACTGAATTAAACTTGGAAAAAAAAAATTAACAGAACACTCGAAAATCGCGCACAAAACAAATTCATTACTCTTTCGAAGAGAGAGAGCTTTCATCACTCCGTTTGATCGAGAGAGCTTTTGATCGACGTTTTTTTTTCATTTTACAATCGAGTATGCAATCAAATCTACTGTATAAAATTGATTAATCCATCGCGCGAAATATTTCGCTCGAATTCACGCGAGTGATTACGTTCGCTCACGTTAAGCACTAATTATTTAGATTCCAGAGACGCTGTCTATTCAAACCCGCCCTTAAAAGCGAATCGCACATACACGAAACTGCAAACTCGTAACTACTCTCTCTGCTCTTCTCCGGCAAACAATTAGCATTGTCTATTCGTAGCTTTGTCTCTCTCTTTGTCTCAGAAAAGCACTACCTCGGCAGACGAAATTCCCTAAAAAACAAGAAGAGAAAAGAAAAAAAAAACACAGTCTCGTGGTGCCAGAATAAACGCCAGCAACAACTAAACTGCGCAACTCCAGCGGAGCAGCAAGCAAAGTAAACCGCAAACGGACAATGCGGGTTTAGCTAAACTCTCTCCCTCTTGAAATTACGTACGTTAATTTTTTTTCCTCTTTCTCTCTCTTCTCTACCCTTTTCTCCCTCTCATTTTCGGAATATCATAATTAAGCCGCAAGCGCTTCGTGGTATAATATGCTACAGCAGCCGAGCTTGAGCAAATTTGTATACGCAGACCGCTCCTGTTATGCACGTGGCCCCCCAGCAACTGTTGTGAATTTTAATCCGTGTTAATGAACGATTATTACTTTAGTTTTTCTTTCGGTCGATTTATTTGATAAAACCAGAGAGGGAAAGTTTGGTTGAAAAAATCTTTATGTGTGATTAACTTTTTCTTCGTCGAGTTTTGTTTTATTGAACTTTCGAGCGCTAAAAGGAGGGGGAGAGAAACGATTTTTATATCAGACCATCAGTTACATCAAGAGTTTCTCGCGAAACTTTTATCAATTCTTCAAGTGAACGCGCCCCGCGATGGTAAAGTATGATTTTTAGCTTTCCAAAAGACTATTTTATTACTTTTGAAAGAGAGCGGGAGAGACAGAAAGAGAGAGAGAGAAAAAACAAACTTTTCTTTTATACTTTTGTCGTCGTCGTCGTCATCGCTGCTATATAAGCAATCTATGCAAACCATCTCTTTCCAAACGAGGAGCGCGGGGATGGGTTGGGAAAAATTTATGAATAAATTTGGCTTTGATGAAAAATGGAGAATGTTTGAAAGTAGAACGATAGCGGCAGAGAGTTAGAGTTATTAAAAAAGTCCGACGAGAATATTTTCGATCGTAAATTTCTCTTTTAATTTTTTTAAATTTAATATTAGTATTAGCCACGCAAGAATAATTTTCCAAAATCCCTTTTGTGTCCGCATCCCCCGAAGAAAGCCATTCCCCACCCGCAAAACATATCCCGCGTAAATTCCCGCGGAAGCGCACGACAATTACACAACAATAGCCCAGGCTATGCATGAATTTTCCGTGTACGCGAGTTTTAGAAGCTTATCTCGTTCCCGACGACGAGTATTAGAAATTACGACGGACTAATTTCCTTTCCCTTGCTCTCTCTCTCTCTCTCTCTCTCGCCTCGACACGATGCAATTTTCGGCGTAGTAGAAATTTTTTGTTTTGTTTTTTCAGCGAGCGACTGAATTAAAAATTGAAAAAATCCGAGAGCTAGCTCGAAAGAGTAAATCCGATTTTGCCGTAGGGCACACGGCGGATCAAAGTGCAAAAAAAAAAAGTGCGCGCGCGGAAGTTATTTCATCGGAGTGAAAGAGCATATTCGCTCCGTTAGTGCCACATCTATATTTTTCTTTTTTTTTCGAGTGGGATGTTCATTTGGTAAAGTTTTCACGGAAAATAAATCAGTAGCGCATTAATTGTAAGAGCGAGCAGCTGAATAGTTTGCGAAATTCCGAGAGAGTAAGTTGGCCTACGAAGCCGCCTGCGTGTAATATGTTAATTTAATGGCAGCTCGTTTAGTACGCGAACCTGTTTGTTCGTTAAAAAAATCGCCAAAGGGAAAATATTAAAGTATGATTTTTCCACGCACGCACGCGCGAGAGCCTAGGTGGAAATTAAAAAAAAACATATATGCGTTTTGACATGTATCATTTGCATGAAAATGTATTTGATGAAGTTTTAAATATATTTAAAAAAATGAATGTCAACGTACAGACTTTTTTTAATGAAATGCCAAGGCACTTCTTTACAGAGGGAGTTTATTACGAGAGACGAAACTGACTTATGTTCAAGTTGCTGACGTCGATCGATTTTAAAATTAATAATGCCGTTCGGAAGCTTCAACTAACGATAATTTATTGCAAGTTTCTGCTGTTTTATTTATGAGCATGAAATTTTAACGAGGAATATATATACCGCGTGGAAAAAAATGTCATTCTATCATTCTGACGTTTTCTGCATTTCGCGCTGACTTGATAGATTCATTTTTTAAATGTTTTTTGTAGTTTTTATTCTACGTCAAAAAAAAGATAATATGTTAATTTTAGATCATTTATTTATGAATTTCAATTAGAATTGTAAGAACGTATGTGCAGGATGAAAAATGTACTCGTTGGCTATCCTGATTATAAGTTAATTCAACAAGAAATTGTCATAAGTTATCCATCTTAAATTTCAGAAATAACTGATGATTCAAAACTCCCTCTAGCGTTAAAAAGTAAACCAAACCAAACTAAAAAAAATTGCTATTGAATGATTAATTTCAGTAATAATTTTCTATCAAAACCAACGATCGCCTCTATCCAAGCATTTCCGACGAAACCATAGAACAACCCCTCACCTCAATCCAAAAAAAAATCCGCTAGCGTAGGACATCTGATATCGTTGACAAAAGGGGAAGACCGGATAAAGAAAAAAAAAAGAAGTGAAGTTTACCTGAGCTCCACGAAGGACGGCGAGCCGAGCCTCTCGCTGCTCAAGGAGTCGGCGCTGCTGGGCGATCTCCCGCTGCTGGCGCGACGCCATGCTTTCAAGTTCGCTGAGCACCAGCACGGCACCGCCCCCGCCCACTGGTAACTGTAAACAATCGTCAATCATATTAATTTCATTTGCAGATTTTTTTTCGTAAAAATTGTGGATGGAAAAATTGGTTGCATTCTCGGAGAGCCATGTAAGTCGGGAGGAGTTACGTATTCATTTTTTCATGCTTAGAACTAAAAATAAGTATATATTGATAGAGTTGCGACGTGAAAACATTCACCGAGATCCAATAAATAAATAAAAGTTTTTCTGTCAATCATTCGTCGATCGACGGAAATTAAATTCCGATAATCTCGAAAGGTCCATACAAGAATAGAAATAGCAAACAAAAGATGCGATGCAGCTCGAGAAACTGCAGTAAACCAGGTCGCAAATCAAATATATAATAACCATCGCAGCGAGAAATCAAATCATACATTCAAAGCTCAGAAACCGCAGATACAAGACTTTATTGATTATATGCAGCGTAAAATTATTCATCGTAGCGCCATCGGCCAAAAACTAATCAGAAACTTTCGAGTTTCAAAAGAGCATTTTAGAGGGGTTTTTGAATAGCGCAACGATGGCGCGGTTACATGCCCTTTTTAGCTATATGTTTCGGCACTCGTGGAAAGTTGCCTACATATACGCTGCACGTGTGTGTCCGGTAAGTCGACGAGTAATTTGCCGAGTGCTACTGCTGCCGCTCTCGTTTCGACGAGAAAGAGAGAGAGAGAGAGTTGCGTTACACTACTGTGCCGATTAAATACCTGCAACTTTCGCTGTACGTGTGTGTGTGTATGTGTGAATTGTTTCTAATTGAATTTTTAGACGCTTCTTGAGTTATGTGAGCTTATGTGAGGGTTGGTACTAACATTTTTTTACGGGTCTGTTTTCTCACGCTATAATTTTTTTTATTCTGTTTTCTATTCGAAATTAATTGTTTACCACTTCGTGCTAATTAATTATTCATATAATATTTTGCGTATAAATTTGGAGCAAAATGTGCCGACGATTGAAATTGAATTATCAATGAATTATCATTCCCGAAATTACATCAAAATCCAATTGACAACTCGCAAAATTCTCGAAATAACGCGAATTTCTAGGCGAATTTACTTCAGACAATTCAGCGAATTTTCGCAAATCGAACGAATTTAATCAAGCACGCAGCATCGATTATTTAAATCACCCGTTGGAACACGACGAATAATTTTGCGCGCGACGATTGGTCCTGATATAATAATTCGTCAGGGAAAATTCTCTCGTCCAAGTCGTGTATAAATTTTCTCTCGATAAAAATCTCTGAATTTGTCATAAATCTCTTTCATGCCCCGCGAAAAATAAAAAATAAAAAATCTCATCGTTCGTGCAATTGTCAACGACAAATCAGCGAACATACATCTCTCTCTCGTATACGTTAGTTTTGAACGTCTGCCAAGAATCTCGAAACAAAAGCTCGCGCAGCTTGCTCATATCGCAATTTTTACAGGAAGCCACCTCTAGAAAGCAAAAGCAACAGCAAAAAAAAAAAATGTCGGCATACCAACGTTGGCGAACAAAGCATAACGCACGTATGTATACGCCCACACAAGCACACACATACAGCTCGGTCATTCCGGTTTTGCGGCCGCGTAAATAATGCGGCACGGGGTTTCACGCACACACAGAGAGAGAGCGAAGAGAGAGAGACGCGGAAGGCCAGATAAATAAGCGTGCGGACCCGCTAATGAATTGCCGCAGTAGAACCTCGAATTTTCATTTAGGCGCGGTTTGTAAATTTGTCGTACAATATGTTCGCGACCTATCCGACGAACGACGATTTGAAATGAGAGAGGAATGGATGTGCCTATATCTCTCTATATGGGTAGTTGAGCGCTCGCGTGAGAGAGACGATTAATTTTGGACGCGAATCATGTTGGGGTTGTTAACTTCATTTCCGACTGTGGCGTGTTTCAACGACGACGACTACGATTGCATTATACGCGATTGCGTGTGTCACTTACGCTGTTTTTAAATCGTTGATTCCAGTTCAAAGTCCGATTGGATTTTGTGAGATTTGAGCGGTGTTGAAGGGCGATTCTGGCGATGAAATTTTTATTAGGCTTTTATACATCTACATTTTTGGTGAACAGTAATCTATGGTAAAGGTTCATCACTCGAGGATTAAAAATATTTCTGTTTGTAATTTTTTCAAATTAGTAGATTCGTAAATGAGGTTCTTGACTACAACGGTAGGAGGTGAGGAGTATTAGCGAAACTCAAAGTGATATTGTAGGAATGGAATAGTATGAGTGTCCTCGGGAAAGGCTGATATATTCAATCAACATCCAGAATCCCAAAATATTATAACTTTTCCAGTTTTTTTGTGAATGGAACTTTCTCAATATAAATTTTATTTATGCGACTGATTTTTTTTCCTTTAATATTATCGCCAAATCCTTTCATTCCAAATAAAAAGAAAATAAGCACACAAACGACACGAAATTCCCGCATCGTCGATCATTGAAGGAGAAAAAAGCCTCTCCCGACGCACAAATTGCCCATACAAGCGTAATCGTCGGGAACAAGTACCAAGGAGATATCAAGTCGTACAAAGAACTTCACTGATCAATTAAAAAGCTGCACTCTCGTAAAAATAAATCAACCATACTGGACAATTATCCCACACTCAAACTGTCAATCAACGCTTTTGTCCCAAGTCTGCGACCTTGGTCTAATCAATCATCGGCTTTATACACTTTTTTTTTGTATTGCGGTTTTTCGAAAATCGATCGCCCCGGCACAGCCAGTTGCTCGCGATATACGTTTTCCTTTTTTGTCGTCGTTCCGATCGAGTTTCACAAACCTCAGGAATTCGACGAGGACACACACACACACATACACATACACGTGTATATAACCAACGTCAATTTACCCTGATGATGATGATGATCGTTGGCGAAGTGGGGTATTATGTTATACGTGCGACCTTATCTTTTTCTTCTTTATTATTCAAAGGCTCGTTGTGTACGAGACAAAGAGCCGAGTGTATTTCAGGAATACTTTTTCGTATATTTCTATATCCATCTTTTAATGAAAGTCTCGCGGAATCCATATTTTTAATCAAGAGAATTTCAACGTTTACTAAAAGCCAGCCTTTTAACTTTACTCTCTTTCGCTCTCTCGAGTTTCCGCCTTTTTCGAGTAAATTTTGTTTTTTTTTCCGCACGGAGTAAGCAAAAAATAATCTCTCTTTAGCTGTAAAAAAAAGGGAGAGAGAACTAAGCTTCTTCAACTACACATACTTAACTCGGCGGCGTCGGCTCCATTTTCCCGCATAGCAGCCATAACTTACACCTCGAAACACTTATCCTCCCCGCGTCCTCATTTTCTCTCTCTCACTCGAGTAGAGAAGAAGGGAAAAAAAAACGAAGGACGCGCAAGAATTTTCAAACGTGCTCGCGCTCACACGAACACCGATTGAACCTTGTTTACGATTGTCGTGTGGGAATTAATTGCAATCGGGAATATTATTTTGAACGCGACAATCCCCTCTATGCTCATCGCCGGGAAGTTTGACGTTTAATCCTTTGGCGATATACATATATATAAACACGATGCGCGCGAGGGGCAATTTGTAAATGTAAATTTAAGCAGCGCCGAATTCCCCTTTACGATTCTTGTACTCATCGCACACTAACAACTCTGCGCGCGAGCTTTTACGATCGACACAGGTGCTGGTTGCTGCTGCTGCTGCTGCTTCCACCGTGTCGTCGGAAGCTTAAACTTCTTCAACCTTTTCGTAAATATTTCGCCTTTAACGTCGGCTATAAATCACGACACTCACGTGCTTGTTCGCTCGCGAGCTTTAACGACGCCTAATTCCGTCGTCGACCACGACGACGACGTTGAATTTATCAGGTGCGTGTCGAGGCATGAGAGACAGAGTTTCGTTTGGAAATGTTTTTGCGTGCAGGTGAGAAAATGGTTTTATACGTTTGATGAGTTTTCGATCGACGATATATATGTTGATGCGTTGGTTGGTTGTGAACTGTGAGGAAAGTTTGTTGATTGATGGATTTTTGGTATGATTTTTTAAGACTAGAGGGAGTTGTATAAGAGTCTACTTCATGTTTTTCATTCTATTGTGCATATTATTTTGGTTAAGTTTTGTTGAAGCATTCTATATTTTCTGTAAAAAGAAAATGTATAAGTATTTTGCCTTTTCTGTAATGTAATTAAACCATAAGAAACATCTGTATGTGAACATTCTAATCTACAAAATATTGAATGTCTACATCATCTTCCATATACAAACTCTAAACATCACCACATCTGAAATTAAAATCTACGTCCCTGCAATATCATTTAAACTCATAAGTCCCACGCATGTGGTGAAAGCTTACGAGAAAATTTATTATTCCAGAATGAAAAAAAAATGGACGACCCCCGTGGAGTATCAAACAGTCGCGAAAGCAAACTATACGTACCACCCGCAGTGCCAATTGTGCAACTAGACATTAATTAATCGATCAAACACACACGATTTTTATAACATCGACAGCAGAAATTTTGGAAAGCTATAACGATTTCCGCGTCATATTTTCGTTAATTCTCTAATACAGAGAAAAAAACTCACGCAAAGGGTTGGAATTTATATAAGTAAAAGCCGCTTGAACATCCGAGTTATTTTAATCGCGTACTACTTTCGTCCCTCTTTTGATTTACAACTGCGACGACGACGATCATTATACCTGATATTTACGAGCGATGAGTTGACGTTATATTGTCTATAAAATTTTTTCAGTCGCGAGTGCGTGGTGACACGTAACCGTACCTTGGTGAATGTGAAGTTTGATATATTCTCGGGCGGGCAAACTATTTTTCATATATGACACAATTTTTAAACTAGAAACTCAAATTATTATAACCTAGGGTGAAACTTTCAAAACTTTTCTCTATTTTGAAAAAAAAAACTCATCCGACCTCAATTTCCGTTGTCGCGATATGCATGATGAAAAAAAACTACTCTTTCAGCGCGTAGTATAACAAAAGCCTTGCAACTAATTTTCCATCTCGCGTTCGCGTAGCATAGTACAACTCGTTGCGCAAACCGTACATGCGAGCAAGTTGATACGTACCTCTCTTTCTCGTTTTTACTGCAACGTACGCACGGGAAAGAGAGAAACCGAGTAGACAGATGTGAAAATTGTATTTTATCATCCTCTCCTCTCCTCGCTCGCAAGAGAGAAGAGACGTTGACCTTAATTGCTTCCGACTCTCGGGGTGAATAATTGGGCTCGTATCGATTTGTTGTCCGTTGAAAAGCGAGCGACTCTCTTTTCTCTCTGTTTGTTTGACTTTAAGTTTGCGCGAACTCTCGGTGCAAAACTAATATTTGTCTTGCTCGGAAATTGCGAGAGAAGAAGGAATTTTTTCAAATAGCTGTCACGGATAATATCGACGACAAAACTTTGACGACTACAAAAGAGTTTTTATGTATACACATTCACATGCGACGTGCAACATTTAAATAATTTCGAGGGATTGTTTTTTTTTTCTGTCATTTTTTTTTTGTTGTTCATGCACGAGACTGTAAAACTCACCTCATTGTTATTAACATTAGTCTGTTCAGCTTTGTCGATTCTTTCCTTGACGGAGACAATTTTGGCGCTACGTCTCTTGGATGGCCGTGAATGCTGTCTAAGCCGTAGCGTTACTGCTCTCGACTTGAAACTTTCAGCTGGGTACACGCACGCCAGCATCTCTCACCCTGATTGATCAGCTGTCTGCGCTCGAGAGAGTGAGAGATTTTTTTTTTTTTGCGCTTGAGTGGGGTCAAGGGAGTATAATATGTTGTGGCTGTCGACGATGCTGTGATGAACGTTTTTTTTTTGCTTCGGCGAGATTGGGAGGTTTTGTGTAACGAAATTGCGGTTTTAACACGCTTTATCGAAAAAGTGATTTACGTGCTTTTTTTTGCAATTTCGTTACAAAACACTTCTTTTTTTTTTAGAGATAATGGAGGATTTGAGAGGAAAAAAATTTTTATGCAGAAGGGGTAAGACACAGAGATAGATATTTGAGTGAAGATCACTTCACGTATAGAAAAATGTAGCGAGGATCAAAGTATTTGGAGCAGAATTGTATCGAAACTTGATGTATTGATGCTGAATATTATTTTTCCGCGGAACAGCTTTCGATTCGATTTTGCTCCGACGAAAATACAATGGTGAGTGATGAATGTTAAAAACGTATCGAGAGACAAAAAATTTATTGGAAAATCTACATTTTTATCGTGTCTATTGCTGTCGAACGTCAAAATTTATTGTAGAGCGATTGAGTTGAATACAACGTGAATATCGAATGAATTTGATTAAAAAAAAAATTTCAATTTAAACGACGATTAATATAGATTTCTATATATTGAAAAAAATCTAAATTTCGAAACCAGAGAAAAAAAGTGTCGAAAAGGGATTTCATCCAATACCAAAAAACGATATTAAAAAATGGGTACAGAGAAAATATTGAAATTCATGCGATGAATTATAAAAAAAATAGAGGATTGTAATTTTTCAAAAAAGATAAAAAAACAAATGATGAAATTCGCAACATTACTATAGTATCTCGTTCCCTCGTATGTGCAATGATGTATTATATCGCTTGGAGCCATACACACACATACACACATTTCTAACCGTATAGAAGAGAGCGCGAGGGGGGGGGGCGAGGATGCACTCGCGCAAACGATAAATGTTTCACACAAAGGATACAAAGCATCGCGCACATATACTCGCTTGAATTCACTTATCCATAATGAAGTGTGAGCGCGCCCGGCGGTACATTGCGAGAGTATACGAAAAAAAAAAATAGAGAGAGAGAAACTTATTTCAACAAATTATCCACAACGCGCGGCTTAATTGCCCGTGAGAATAAAAATTCTCTCGAGGGATATATATATATGTACACTTTTCCGGCTGGCAAAAGCTTTCACTCGTGATTTTCATTAAAATGTGCCCTACTACTAGCTCAACAAAACGAAAAAAAAGGGAAGAAGTATAGTAGAAGAAAGAATCGTTGCACACACATGAAGAGACAAAAGGCCCGCGCGAGTGTTTCATTTTTCACAGGCTGAACAGCAGCAGCAGCCAGGCGCTTTTCATTATCGCGCGAAAATATGTGTGTGTGTATATATGTCTATGCTCTTTTTTATTTTCGGACGTTAGCTCTCTATATACGATACTCTTTTATTTTTCGCGACTAATGGCAAGCAACGAAAGACAGAGAGAGAAAGGGGCGTGTGATTTTCACGCTTCGATTATATATACGTTTGTTTGCTTAATTCGCGTCTCTCATATGCCTTTTTTTATACATATCAAGTTATTTCAGTCTGCCATTGTTATCGCAACTGTTGGCTATAAGCTTATTATCAAATGCCTTTTCCAAAAACAAGTTTTGCATATGAAAACGGTTCCAACGCCTGCCTGCCTGGCTGTGCACACACGTACTCGACAGAAGAAAAATAATAACGGGCGAAGTTTGAAACACACACTATACGAGCCTTCGCCTGTGCACGTCGGTTTTAAACTATAAATAACAGGGGGGAAGGGGCGAGGCTGACCCAGAGAGTGCGTGCAGTCGGCAGTTTTGCGAGGCGAATAAACAGCGAGAGAGAGAGAGAAAGCAAAACTGGACGACGGACAAATGTTGTTCCTGGTCAAACCTCATTTGGTCGTAACGACCATTTTGGCCCTGTTTAATTATGTTTACGTGGGGGACTGCGTTCATCGTAATCGGAATTAAAAATCTTTCGATCGCGCGCGCGGACGTACGTGTTTGTCGGACGGAGAGTGCTCGAGTGCCTGCGGAATCTGCAATTGCGTTCGAGTGTATAGTGCGCGCGTTGGAGTACGATCTATTAACGTTTGGGAAATTGTGGGGTTTGGTGGATTGTACAATTTTTTTTTTAAGATTGGTTTGCTTTGTTTTCGTTACTTTTGAATTTTGTATATCTATGCAATAATTAATTTGATAATCGAAATTGTTTGTTGATGACAATTTCTTATAAATTATAAAAAGTTAGTAGAGGCAACAAAAATAATTATTCTTTAACAAGTACAGTTTCCACCGTGTGAAAAATTTGATCTTCTTTAAAATATTCAAGTAACATAATTTGACCACGTCAATCTTGAAATTGGTTTTCATCTATTGTTTAAGTTTCAAAATATTATTCAAAGCAGCGCTAGTTAAGGTAAAGTAGTAATCAAGTAAAATTAGCATTAAAAAAATAAAAATATTCAGAATTAATAATCGATCCAATGACATCACAAAAATGTCATCCTACGCCCCATAAAATTCAAAAAATCAACAAACAAAAAATAAAAAAGTCAAGTCGCAGCGTTGTACATATAACACGTAAAACTCGGTCGTCGTAATGCGCGAGAGAGAACACTTTTTTAGCCCGCGGGCGAGTAAACACCATCACACTCCTTAATGGAGTGTTTCACTCGCGAGAAAAAAAAAGAAAAAAATTTACAAAATCCTCCCTCTCAATGGACATCCGATATAATAATGGATGCTTTCAGCTCCGAAACGCAATTAAATCCTTTCCGTAAATTCCTGATGAAATGTGCGTAAAAAAAAAGAAGAACAAGTTAATTTTTTTCTTAATTAAAAAAGCTTTTGCCATTGGACAGCAAACTCGGGAGAGAGGAATTTTGCCTAACAGTTGCAAACAGCTTGTCCATTAAGTACTCGCGAAGTGCAACGCTTTGCGCAGTTTACAACCTTCGTCGCCGTCTGCGTCTACGTCTTCGGCAATTCAATCAAGTTCTCTATGTATACTACGGAGTAGTAAAACTTTCCTCTCAATCCTTCCCTCTTTCTCTGACGAAAAAAAAAAGTTTATAATTAGACAGACGGAAAAGTAAGAATTTTTCGCGAAAGATGTGACTTCATCGCGCCGCCGCAAAGATGCAATTATATCGCGGGGAGGCTAATTTTCGTGCCGCGCGCAAAACCACAACAGTGATATCGTATCCTCCCACTTCTCATTTACATTTTAACGTCGCGCGTTACCTTCTCGAATATATGTATACATAATTTCTTCATCGAATAACACGAGAAACTTCGAAAAATGTCGTTTCGAATTTTCAAACTTTATCGCGCGGAAAACGCGACGACAAACGTGTATATATACATTTCAATAAACAGCCGAGAGAAAAATCACATTTTTCGAACGACGCGACGACGACGCCGCCCAATAAAAGTCAGAGCTAAGCAGCCGAGGCATTGTCGCGCGTTTTATTTACGAGCGAGAAAAAGAAAGTATATAACACACACATATATATATATATATATACGGACGGACAACGACGACGACGACGACGTTGGTATTTTATTGTTTTTCGATTAGAGTCGCCAAAGCGACCGACGTGCGAGTCATTGATGGATGACTTGTCGAAGAATATATAGAGCTTTTGCGCGCGAATATGTTAATACATAACAACAGGGTCCACGTTGCAATCAATCATCGAATGCCTCGATCGACTATATATGCATTGTCGTTATATACAGTTCGGAAAATATTAAAGGCGCGCGCTCTGTATATAAAAGCGATGCTTTGCATAATGCATTCTTCGGCTTCAACTTTGCCTCGCTGCTCGTGCATTGTCTTAAAGGATATCGTTTCGCCAAGTTCCGCGGGGGTTATAATGGTATTTCGTGAAAAGGGAAGTTATCGCTATGAAAAGTTATATAATGTAGGTCAATGTTGGTTCTACCCCGAGTATTTCAACAATGATTCTTTTTTTTTTCTCTCGTTCAATAGCCAATTGCGAGTCTTTTGCTTTCAAATTCATTTAGCGAGCTCGCAGGCGAAGGGGGAGAAAATTCATTTTATTATTCGAAAATTCACGAGAAGAGGTACTTTTACCCGCGCGCTCTTGGCACTTAATACAGCGCGCACTTAAGAAATATGAAAAATGGCGCTGAAGGGTCGCACGCTTACAAAGAAGCTATACGGTGATTTATCAAAGAACTGGCTTTATCGACTCCTAATGGCGATGAGAGAAAGAGATTTCGCGAAATTGAATACCACGAGAACGACATGATTTTCTTTTTTTTTAGAGAGAGAGAAAAAAAGGAGGAAATTGAATATTTGACGCGAAAGCGTAAACTTACCCCTGACGAACGAACTGCTCTGTCCTAAATTCACCTGAGACCATTAACATAACACATAACTACAGGGTAGCTTGGGGGTGGGGAAGAATTTAACGAGCTACTAAAACATCTGGGGGGAGAGTAGAGAGCAAACGGCTTTTAAAGGGAATGCGGAATTTTGTTTTTGGGAGGCAACGTTTACACAGTTAGAAAACTTATGGATGTATATATAATATATAGTCGAGAGTAATTAGGACTATTAAAAATTCAAATTGTTTGAAAAATTTTAGTATCTTGACACGATAATGACTTTTTTTTAGTTCATGTTAAGACACCTCCGAACTGTTAGTATAGTGAAGGTTATTTCTATAAAGCAAAAGAACTTTAAACAAGGGTTAACAAATACAAAGACTATAATATCCTCAACTCACACCAAAAAATAGGATATCCAACATATTGTACAGGGTTATAGAAAAACAACACACTCAACTTTCCCACCAAAAAAAAAAACGAAAGTTTAGAAACAAACAAACCGAAAAAAATGAAAATTTCATTTCGCAGAAATCCCGGTACGATTTTTTGTTTCATTCGCTCGTTGTTTGTTAGCAGCCCGGAGGCGTATGTGATAATTTGAAAATTTAAATATTGCTCAATATACATGTATATTTATACGCGTATACACGAGGGGAAATTAAATACGAGTATACGTGGGTATTGATTTTGAATTTGTAGCTCGATGCGATTTACAACGGATTCATTTTTGCAGCTGCTATACGAGAGAGAGAGAGAGAGAGAGAAATGTCATATATGTCGGAGCAAATACGTTTCCCTCGTTATATATCGCAAAATTCAATTCCAATGTCCTATCTCTCGTCGTCGTCCTCCTCGTCGTCGTTGGGTAATAATGCCATTCGATTGCTAGATCAGTGTTTCTCTCGTCCGACCTCCTCTTTCGCGAAAATACTATTTTCCAATTTTTTCCATCCACTATATATCTATGAAAGCTTTTTTTTTCGCGTACGGTTGATGGATATATAACCATTTTTTTTTGCGCGCGAGAAGCGAGAGGGATACAGTTTTATATATTTAGGTTGGGTTAGACCGAGAGCTTTTTGAATTATTTAACGGAGAGATATCTCGTCATTCATTCTCCGATAAGCCAGTGCGGCATCCTCTTCATTAGTGCCTTCAAACTTTCACGAGGCGATGTTTATCGTTAAAAGCTCGCGAAATTCACAGAGTTGCCGTGTTTTAAATAATGATGTTAATTAAGCTGAGCTTGTAACTGCCGAAAATTTGGATTTAACGTCATATGGCGAGTCACGCATCGAAGCTACTCGCGGTGTATCAATTATGCAAAACGAGGCTGATACAATAACGTTTAAAAAAAATCGTTGAATATTCATTTAAAAAAAACTGACGCAGCGTGAAAATCTCTAGCCGAAAAATTGCAATAAGGTATAGTCGACCCTGAAAAGCCGTACGTTTTCATTACAAGCATCATCGTGGATCTTTGAAGCTTTTGAGTTCAATTTTTTTTTTCAATCTCTCTTTCGGTGTACTTTTTGCTGCTTTAACTCCCCAAGGACGCACCCGTTCGTCAACACGAGGAGCGAGCGTATGTATACGTTCTTTTTTTTAGTCCTCTCTTTGATAGAATTCTTTTTTTTTTTTCTTTGAAGTCTTGATGAGGGGGCTTTGATTTAGTGACTTTCGTCGGGTTTATATACGGCGCACTTTTGTGTTTGGCGTAAGTAATTAGAATTTTTCACCGTGTGTTTGAGAGCGCGTATATGAGTGTGACTTTTTGGCGTATGATTCGAAAGTATATTATTTTTGGTTGAAAAATGTTGAATATGGATAATAACAGCAGTTTTTATTTGTTAATACAGGGAAATATTGTGCTTATACGAACTGATAAAATCCTTTTACAAGAATTTGTGAAATGTTGCCGATAGATGGAAGGTCGGACATCTTGTTTGAAATCGAAAAAATCACTTCATTTCTATAAATTGGTTTGCTCGTTTATGAAAAAATAGCGAAACTTGAATAATTATCAATTTTTTTTTATATATAGGGCCGCATTGTCATCCCTGAATGATAAAGTAAAATCTTAAAGTCTCAAAATCAATCAATCACTAAAAAAAAAGTCCAGTCCCACCTAACACGACTTTCCAATCAACTGCGGATGTACAACAGCAATATACATATCACCAAAAATAGCCCGATATGTATTTCCGAAGTTAACCGAAGTATATTCTTAACCACTCTCTCGAACGCGGCGACTTCTACAGAAACACAAGCATCTATTATTGCAATAATAACTCGGAGCACGTAAATCCTCGGAAACATCGCTCGAGTAAAGTAAAAAAAAAAAAAAGAGAAAGAAAAGATATAGAATCTCGTGACATTCATGATGATCGCAGCAGCAAGGCAGCAACTCGATTTCCCGTCGTCGTCGGCAAGTAATCAGATGTCCAGCTGCTCTTATTAGATTCTCTCTTTTATATCTTTTTTTTTTGTCCTCTCGCGTACAACTTGTTCCGCGCGAGAGCGTAGTAATCTTATTACCACTGAAATGCCGAACTGCTTATACGCACAAGCCGCCGCCGTTTGCTTGCTTGCGAGTAAAAGTTATTTATCCGATTCTCTCTCTCTCTCTCTCGCCTCCCGTTTGCCGCTGTACGTGTTTGTATTGTTCAATTATTGGCTTAGTTGCCCCCACGAGTTTGCCGCTTCGCATTGTCGTCAAGTATGCCGACGCAAACGTGACACGCCTCGAGCTTTATCGTTATTTATTGAATGCAAAAGTTGTGCGCATCGCTTTGTAGCGTTATTACGCGAGCGCGACGACGACGACGACTCGTCACACGTGACTTTTCTTTATTGTTTGTGCAGCGATGACGAGAAACGATGTTGATCTTCACGATTGATATAATTTATTTGTAAATTTTACGAGAGGAAAAGTAAATTAAACACGATGTACCAATTAAATCGAATTAATTTTAGAAGACCATCGCGTTGGTGTGTTGTACGTGCAAACTCTCGAGTACGTAACTACTAATGAGAAATTGGAGCAGTGTATATTAACTGCTTCCGGAATATGCTGCTTTAATTGTGAACTGATTTCCCCAACATGCGCTAATATTGTTACGCGTCCCACTGACCGACGTTTATTTGGCAATTACAGAAGCATATAAATTTAATTTCAAAAATTTCGGATAAACATTTGCGCACGGCAAACACGGCCTTTTCGCATCAATATTCCATCAACGCAAAACTCATATATACAGCGACCGAAAAAAAAAATGTATAGTCATAAAAATAATGTAAACATAATCCTCCCTTCGCGTCAATATCGTAGCAAATAAGAACGAGAGAGAGAGAGAGAGAGAGGGAGAAGACGTGTAGCACATACAAGAGTAACGTAGGCAATAAAGTCTCATCGTGTCCTTATAAAAGGCTCATTTCCTCGACAGCAGCATCAGCAGTAAGCTCGTAAGAACGCTTTCGATGTCGAAGGTCGAAAAAAAATACAAAAAATAAAAAAGAATCGTCGATACTCAGAGACTTTAATTGTGCACGTAGCAAAGCAGCAGGCAGATCATTGCCACGTACCGCGCGAAAAGCCCGTAACGTGATTTATGACGTTTGGTTTTCGTATATACTACGCAAGCTGATTATTATTGCCGTATAGCTTTTGATTGTGATTAATGTGCTCAAGGTAGCTGTGTACGGAGCAACCAAAGCTCAGCTCTTTCTCTCTCTTTTGTATCGAGTGATATTGATGGTATTGTCCGTGTTTGTGACACTGTAATACCTCTTTCTTTTTTTTTTTTCAAGTTTTATATATCTTGCCGTCGAATAATTTTCAACGAATTATCCTTTTTCAACGACGAGAATTATTATACATCGACGTTGCTTTGGTAATTATTGTGTCGACGGTGAAACGATAAATGCATTGCAACGGGAATTGCAGAAATAATAGAAACGTTATTGCGATGATGAAAGCGTACTGCGTGTAATCATGTGTATTAATCACGCTAATTGAACTCGTTCGTAAACAAGATGAGGTGGAAATGAATGAATGAACGTGCGCCTGATGTTTTTGCTTTGTTTAGTTTGATTGCAGGTTTATACCAGAATAATTCCAATTTTGTTCAATTAATCCACGTGAATGGTGTATTGTGTAACAAATTTATTTTTCGCAAACGAATCAATTTCTATAGCTTCTATTCTGTGAAATTCAAGTAATCACTTTTCCAATAATCTATTTTCAAATTCTGAGGAAAAATATCCGATTCATCAGAAATTACAAAAAGTTTTATACATAGACTTTTTCACAGGCAATTGTGTCCACGCGGCAAAACTCAGCCGACTTTTTCCCTCCGTTGCATATTTTTTGAGAAAGAAGTCGAAAAAAAAGGAAGAAAATCTGCTTCGGTTAGCGGAAAATTTCTCTCTCTCCTCGCGTGTTTGATTGATGGACGGAAAATTGAGTTCTGTTTCGGAGAACAAAAGTCGAAGTAAGAGAAAGAAAGGGGGAAAAATGGGAGTCGGATGCAAACAAAGCTAGCGCAAGAAACGCACTTAATTAACCTTTTTTTCCGGGCTCGCAAACAAACACAAAAAAAAAAGAAAAGAAAGACGAGAGAGAAGCCACCAGGGAGGAAAACAGAAAGAAGAGCAGCAGAACAACGCTTCCTCCGTAATTTTGTCCGAAACTAACTTTTTCTTCATTGACTATACAACGATGAATTTTCTTTTCTTCTTTTTTTTTTCTGCACGCGAATCATAATTTTCCGATAATAGAACGAAATGACCTTTTTTCTACTTTGAAGTTAATGGCCTACGCGTTATATTCGGATGTTATGTTACTACAATGCTTTCACGAAAAAAAATGAATTTGCGTTAAGAAAGTTGAATAAAATTTGCATGCTAAAAGCTAAATTCGTATTTTTTTTTTCGTTAAAAGAGCCTGAGAGTACCACGTATTTTTCGGTTGAAACAATGTCAGCCCCAATTTTTTTTTCTTTCCTCCATAAAGGAAGGAAAGGCAGGATGTTCCGACTAATGAATTTACATCCCAAAAAATAAAAACTTCAGGGCGAATTTAAAAATGTCACAAAAGTTTCCATTGTACAGCTTCCTTTTTATCGCCCCAGAAACGGAACAATTACTGCTGACATTTTTTTTTTCATTAGCATCGTTACAATACCAAAGTCTCATTTTTTGGTTCTCTTAAAATTAAAAATTCGAGACGGCGCACGAATGCGACCTTAACCGGTTCGTCGTTAATAATTATCCATCCAGAATTTCTCCTCTCTCTTTCTCTCTTTTTCATTATAATTAGAACGGAGGCATAATAAGTCTCTTTGGCTTTATATTCCTTCCTTCCTCCCCCGTCTCGGGCAAGTTTTTGCTATGATTAAAAAACCTTAAAACATAAAGTTCGCTTTGAGCCTGATAATTACGCGCGTCCAAGTCGCGCCAATTGACCCGTTTTTTAATGACTCGTCGTCGTCGTAGCCACCCACCCAACCAACCTCCCTCTCAGAAAGAGAGAGAGAGAAAAAAAAGAGAGTGCGCGAAAATTAGAGGCCGCAGAAAAAAAATAGAAATAACCTTAATCACAAGTACACACCCACACTACCTACTTGGTCTAATTACGATTGAATTCGAAACGATTCTTTTTCTTTTTCCTTTTTTTGCACTTTCTTTGGACGTGATTTAACGATCGACAGTGTGTTGCAGCTCGTTAAATGCCATTGAAAAATTTGAAACGGGCTATACTGTATTTTTCCCGGGCAAACACACGTGCAAAGGATTAAAAGCTCGCGAAGCGAACCGTAAATAGTTTGTTCGACGTTGGCAACGAGCGATTAATTGAGACTCGATTGTGTGTGTGTGTGTGTGTGTGTGTGTGTGTGTGTGTGTGTGTGTGTGTGTGTGTGTTCGGCCAGAAAGAGAGAATTACGGGTATCTTTTTTTTTGCTACTGGAATTTAATTTTACCTTGCTAAAATTAATCGAATGCGAATATTCATGCTTTTAACTTTGAATTGTTGGTTGAACTCTCGTGTGTATGCGTGTGTGTGTGTACGTTGTAAACATTATTGCTCATGTATTTCCTAGTGCACTTTGCGGTTTCGACATTTTCGACGAATTCATATGCGAGTGCACTGCGCATGTTGATTGCTGCGGAGAAATTTCAGTTTTTGGTGGTGTGGAATTGCCGTTGCGAATTGTTTTTTTTTTTTCTTCGCTTCGAAAAACTAGTTTTTAATCAGTATATTGTTTTAGTAACATATAATGAACGTTAGGTGGAGTAGTTTTTTCTACGTTCAATAAAGAAATGCTCAGTGATAAAAGAGGAAATTATTTTATTTTCATTATGTTTAAAAATTAGATCGAATACTAAAATAATCAGTTTTTTGCTTATTTACCGTATTTAAAAACCCGTACAAATTCGCATCTCCATCGAGCATCAATATTTTACACGCGTAATAAATCCCACCATTCCTCGCAAATGTTCATTCGCGTGTGCCACAAACGTGCCTCATTCGCACAAAAGTGCTTGTTTTTTTTTTTTTTTTTTTTTTGCAATGGAGCGAGAGACAGGGATAGAAATTAGCGATTTCGATTTTCGCGCGGAAATAATCAGCTGTCAAACGCCGCGCCGCCGCTGCTGCGCCCCGTATGCGTATGTGTGTGTGTTTGTGTGCGTCTATTTTTGTGGTTTGGCCATTGTCGCTGACAGCTCTTTGTTCCTTTGCCAGGATCTCTCTCTCTCTCTCTCTCTCTCTCTCTCTCTCTCTCTCTCTCGCTTTGTCGATAACTCAAGTGGCCACACGAGTAGTGCTTTTTGTCGATTCTTCCTTTACTTTCGCCAAAGCTTATGAAAGAACTTTCTTTTATTATTATTTTTTTTGAGGTTTAATTAAGGATAGCGAAAGGAATTACGGGTGTGGAAGTATTTTAGTGGATAAGTTTTTTTTTTTTCGGAGCTCGCATGGCTTTGCGACCCGAAAGGAATTTCGAAGAAATAAGCTTGAGTTATGATTACTAACGCTTGCGCACAGGAAATATGTTTTTCTTTTATGTAAGTCGAGAGAGAGAGTCCGTGCGCCGAGAGAACGCATTTAATCGTAATCTTCAATTGCGTAATAACGCACGTATTCTGTAACACGGATATACGTGCGTTAGAATTTCCGATTTTTTTTTTTCATTCTCCATTTGACAAAGCAATTTTTCCCGAGAAATTCGCGACGCTACAGTTGAATTTTAGTTACCATGACCCTGGCGCAATACAATAGCTTATATATACAAGCAAGGCTTTTTTTTCCACCCTTCGAAAAAAAAAATTCCGCGAAATTTTTCCGCGACGAAAAAAAAAGCTCCGCCAATCGCACCGTGGACACAATTTCCCCGCCGCGTGACATTCAAATGCAAAAGTCCTTTTGTTCGTTGACAAAGGCGTGCCCTAGGAATTTTTTTTTTATATTTGCTCTCCCGCGCAGCAGCAGCATGTATATGGCAAACGATAATAAAGTAACACGTATATACGCAATCAATTTCGCCAGGCGTCTACGTTTTACGAGCGACGACGAAGTTGACGATGACCAAGGTGGCGAATTAGAGAAGCGTTAAATTTATGGGGTCGTTATTATAGGCAACGCGGGATTTTTGGATATATTACTTACTTTCTCGCACCTACCACCTGAATATTTATGCGATACTGGTGGTTCTGCTGCAGGAAGGTTATCAAGATTAAAAGGTATAGTATCGACTTCGAAGAAAAGTTTTTTTTTTATAGCGACGAATATAAACGGATCGTTTCGCGATTTATGGTAATTGAGCGGTGTATAGAGCTTTGTGCGACAGCTTGCAGTTCAATCGACCTGACGGCGAGAGAGTCAATTGAACGGGATTTAATCCATGTTTCGTTTTTTTTCTGTTTCATGATTTCAGATTTAGATTTTTGCCAATGGAATTCAATTAATTCATATAAGAATTTGATATAAGTCTCAGAATAAAAAATATTTCAATGATGTAGTACAGAAAGAAATTAATAAATGATTAAAATTTCGAAAGTTTTGATCTTTTTCAAATACTACAAAAAACGCGTACTTCCGTTAAAACTTATACCAAGAGCACGAACAATCCAATTGAGAGTCAGAGAGCGTATAGTAGCCACCTACACAGGAAGCTTTTGCAGCAAGCAAATTGAAAAATAAATCCTATCGTCGCGCGAGAAGCTTCTCTAAGGAAAAGGCGTCACCTTCATTATTCACTGGACGCGTTTTCTCCGGAGAAAGCTACCAGTACCGCGGTGTCGTCGTCGTCGGCAACGTGGCGTTTAATTACGCTCGACTTGGGATTTCGTTTGATTTACCTTCGCTTTAGCTACCTTTAATGAAGCCGTTAATTTGCTTCTCGATTATATCAACTGCGCGTGTGTGTGCGTGAAGGTACGTAAACGTTTAATTAAATTTTCATTATATTTCGTTATAACAAAATTTTTTTTTCTCTCTCTCGCGTCGTAACGTGACGATCCTTCGTTTATTGTGTATGAAAAATGTCCGACCTCGTTTGACGCGCTCTAAGTCACTATTACGACATTGCCGTTTATTACACACCCTCAACCCTTCGCTTCATTTAATTACAATGATATTGTGCTTTCAAGAATAATCTCGAATTTTTCCATTAGATGTTTTTTTTAACGAGAAAGTAAAAAAAGTTACTCGGAACAAAAAAAAAAATGTAATAAAAGCTTCCGAGAAATAAAAATACAAATTGCTGAAAATGCACATTGCAAAAGTTTGAAAATTTAATATCCGCTGTACACTCTGATATCGATGAAGTGCTGCGTATTTCAAAGTTCTGAATAATCCAGATATGTAGTAATTATAAATTGAATATTACCGTATATCAGCGAATATTAAAAACCAATATTATTAATATTTTCCAATTAATAATTCAAAAGCTTTGAAATACACGATTTCGTGTCAATATTATCGTAAAATTGTGAATAAATTTGACAAAAAATTACTACAATATTCCAATTTACATCGAATCGAGCTGAATAGCAACGAAATTAAATCTCAATCTGTAGAATTCTTCGCGAACTTTACATTCTCCCCTCCATCGTTTCCGAGGATTTCCGCCGAATCGAGCAAAACCATAATCGATCGCAAACTATAACTCCCGCGGCGCGCAATCTTCATCAAAACGTAACAAGCTCGTTCTATACGCGATTGACGTACATATATACATATACACATATATACATATACCATCCAGTCAATAAGCTTTTACGGGGAAGGGCGGTACGGTAGGCAAAAGCGATCGGAAGTCAGTAGTAGTAGTAGCACCCATTGAATTTATCGAGCCAATACAGCGTATATAACAGCTGCGTTTCCACTGATTACTCGGACAATGAGGTACTATGAAGATTATCGCTGCGTTCGCAGCTTTCCAAAAGTCGTTCAATGGCCCGATATAATACTTAATCCTCGAGGAGTTTGATGAGGGGGAGATAGTTTGATGTACGCTTGTAAATGAGAAATTTCCGAGAGATTAATTAAATTCCGTTCGGCTATGTTATACAGCCCCGGTCGTCGTCGTGTTTCTCAAAGTTTCAAGGAGGGGGTGAAGATGGAGGAGAGAAAGCTACAAGAAAATCAAAACTTCGCGCCCGAGAGAGAATGAAAATTTCATGGTTTGTCTTTCGCGGTGTGTATTGTTTCGAGCGAAAGTTGATACGAGAGAATCCTATATAACAAAAATTCAAAGGTTATATATATACAATATCGCGAGCGATAACTTTCGTATTTACCTTGCCGGAAATTTTGATCAGCCGAGAGAGGGGAAAAAAAATTTCATTCATAAATTTGAACGCGTTCATCGGGTCATTAGCGATCAGTTTTTCACGGCTCATTTGGTCTCGTTATATCGACGCACACACTCGCGGCCACGTGAAGCTCGACTCCGAACGCCTCTCATCTCTTTTATCTAATTAAGCTCCTCGTCGCGCGACCGACTGACGCTTTTGGTGTATATATGCATTCGGCGCTACCTCGGTGTGCTTTTATTTATATCCGATGTATGGAAATAGGTTGACGAGTGTCACGCTATTCTTTTATGAGTGAGATGTATTTCCTTTACGATTGGATAAAGAAAGACACTTCGAGGGGTCTTATGTAGGCTAGATAAATACTTTTTTTAATTGGTTTAGTTACGAATGGATGCTTGCGCAGTAGAGTGACTTTTGAATTTTCAAGAAAAAAAAATCGTTATTTCTAGGAAAAAGTGACTCGCCTGAATTAATTGCCACACGTCGTCGTATAAATTGAGAAATGTTTTACCATCAGGATATATTACTTTGTAATTTTCCTCGCTTCGGCGTAAGTACAACGCAAAAAAAGTACATATTGAAGCTTAACACCAATCGATCAGTTTTCCCTTGTAAAAAAAAGCTTCACTTAAAGTATTGTCTTTCGCTAACGACTTTCCTCCCCGCGGTTATTACGAAAAAAAAAAACTGCACTCATCAATTAGAAAAAAAAACGCTCGATTAAAAAAAACTTTGGAAATATTCGACTTCCGAAGGTACATTATCGAAGCCAATGAAATTACTTGGAGCAACGCGTGCAACCTAAAATCATATATACATACATATATGTATCGATGAATGGCGTGGTCCAAAATGCTTTTGCGGTGCGCTCTCTCGCTCCCTTTTATTATTCGCTGCGGTCAGCGCGGATTAATGAGACTGCCAGTCGCAACATCGCGCGATTGTTGATGCATGCGCGCGTTCGCGTTCGCCTTCAAAGCCTAATGGAGCACGCGATGACATAATGTTATTGTCGCCAGCCACCCGCCGCCGTATAGAGCGTCGAAGCTTTAGACTCGCGGAGGTATATGTATGGAAGGAGGGCTGCTACAGGGGGGATTAAATTTAATCGAGAGAGCGCCGGATTTGATTTTGATGAGCGAGAGAGGATTTTCGTTATTATTATAAGGGATTACGCGTCTGTGAGAAGGTTTTTTTTTTTCTTCTTATCTGTGGGGCTAGACGTTCGTTTTCGTGCGCGTGTGTTACCAAGATTATTTTTATTTTTTTGGGAAAATGAAGAAATAAATTTTATGCGGCGTTTAAACGAGTTGGCTAACTCTTAAACGCTCTATAAAGAGTTTTCCGTTTAGCAAAAAGTGAAGGATTAAAACAAGCGTAAGTAAGTGAACGCTTTTCTCTCTCTCTCTCTTTCGTAATTGAGATCGCTATACTGTAAAAAAAGAAAATAACCCTGCCAATCAATGAATTTCAATTGCGAAAAAATCGTGTCAATCGTATCGTATACGACGTCGATGATTTTGTATTCGGTGAACGACCTTTATCGATTCTTCCCGCATTCCCAATGCACTAAAACTCTCTTTTGAGAGTCGTCTCCAATTATAGAAATGCACAACAGCCAACTAAATATAGTCGGGCTCTGAAAAATTCACCGACGCTCATTTTCCACTCTCTCCGAAGGAGTATTTAATACGCACAAGAAGAGACAGCAGCAAGAGACCATGGAGAGAAGAAAAAAAAACAAAAAAGAAAAAAAACGTCATCACAGCGGTGTCAGCCACATAGTAGGATAGTATAGTAAAAAAAAAGAGGTTATTGTCATTTTTGCAAACGTGTGCGTGCGCGTACTGGAGAATTATTAATTATTTCATGGTAATAGATCGTTTAATAAAAAATTACGTTTAACTTGATTTAATCTACAACTCTCAGTGTCTATTTGGCCAAGTAAATTGATCGCTTTGTTGAATCAAGTCAGCGGCTTTAATCTCCAAGAAATCCTTGATGAAGCTTCTCTCAATCTTCGCCTTATCGTCTGCATAAATCAACCGCGCCAATTGAAACTCAAGTACACTCTAATTTTAAAACGAGCCTCATTGAAAAAAAAGTTGTCATCCGAAAAAAAAATTCTCCAGCCCACGCACACCCACAATTTGAAAAAAAAAACCAGACACGAAAAAAAAAAAGTCCTTACTCATCTGGCCTGGTAAATGTCTTCCCTACAAGCGACAGCAGCGGTGGCGGACCTCCGGCACTCGCGCATGTAGAATAGCGTGAGGCAAAACAGCTTGGACACTTGTCTTTTCCAGCCCAGTCGGAGAAGAAACGGAAAAAATGAGAAGACGAACAGTGACAGTTTTTTTCGAGAGTGAAAGAGAGAATGAGAGTGAGATAGATGTACGTATATCCGCGTTCACGGAGCCGGACCGACTGGCTTCAACCGAACGGCGCACGAGGGTTGACGGCGCGCTCGTGATATCCTATATATCTGTGTGTGGTGGGGTTACTTCTCTCTCTCTCTGCGCGCGCGCATAATTCTGTTTGAGCTCTTGCTCTCTCGCTCTTGTGCGCGTGATAAAAGCTTCGACGGACTCTTTTATATTATTGGTCTGCGTTTTCTTTTCGAGTTATATATTCATTCGATAGTGAAGTTCTTTTTGAATGTACAAGTAGAATGTATGAATTTTTTTTTTCTCAATGTTTGAACTTCACCGTCGACTCGTCGCGTGGTTGAAATATTAGAACGAGAGAGCGGGCGAGGCAAGTTTTGTAACAAAGTTGTCTAGGCTAATTGAGCCATTGAGGATATTTTTCAAGGAACCCCCAAGACCGCCCGCGGCTTATTTCGTATTAAAAACCGCGAATGGAATGCGCGGTTCCTTTTTTTCTTTCGTGTTGACAAAAGAGTCGTACTGCAAAGCCTTTGAATTATTTAAAACGACATCCTACCCTCTCTAGTCAGACATGTCAAAAAAAAAGGAAAAAAATCTCTTCTTTTACTATCCCTGACCCAGAAAATATATATTCTTCTTTTTCTTTATTCTCGATCTTCCGTGAACCAAAAAAAGAAAAAAAAATCTCGTTTTGCAGATGTCAAAACGTTAATTACACCCAATTATAAAGCCTTCGCCAGTGCCGCGTTGCCGTCTCGCGCGTAAATCATCACTAACGGTGCTGCACCTGATACTCTGTACTCGTCCGATCGGATTGTACCACCGCCGCCGTTGCTGCACAGCGTGTTTAACCGTTTTCACGCGAGAGTAGCGAACGTATCGAATTGTGAGATCTGCTCGTTTTCTTTTGTGAAACGAGCGGCGGCGGCGGCGGCGCAAGACGACCAACACGGCCCCCACACGTGAGAAAATGCTTCTCTGCTGCAATGCTCTACATCTTCGTAATTGAATAGGGCCCCCCGATGGAGTAAAAGGGAATTAGCGGATTTTTTTCTTTTGAGATTGTTGTCGATTGATTTCGTAACGCGGAAGTGAGATTTTTAAATCTTTGCGTGCGTTTTGGAGAATTGCGTGTAATAAATTAAGGAAATAAATTAAAGAAATATTGTTATGTAATTATACGTAATGACCATAGCAATAACAATTCCAATAAAAAAAAGAAGAAGAAGGGAGATATCATCGAAGGACCCCAAGTTCCCGATAGCAAGATGGTATTCGAAAAGTACATAAACATTCCGCGATAAAAATCATCCGCTTGGCTCCTCTCTCATTTTTATGTTTTTTTACGATTCCCAACATAAACCTTTTATCAGGACAGATAAACGTTTTTCTTGCATGAAAAACCGTTACATAAATAAATTTATCATCGTCGTGCGACAAAAAAAAATTGGCAATTTAAATATAATCGCTCGCTCGCGCGACCACCCAAAGAAGAAGAATGGCACGTTAGGAAAATCCAGTCCATCATATATATATACAACACAATGGAATATATAAGAGAGAGAGAGAGAGAGAGAGAGCGAGAGTCTGCAGGCGGATTTTACAGTTATACGTCGCGAGGACGAGCGTCGTCGCCGATGGCAGGGCGCGATTATTGCATTAACGTCACACGACGCATTAATATCATAGACCCTATAATACGTGCTTGCCTCGCACGGAAGTCGTTACACGCGTGATTAATGATTTTGCCATTCGACAGCTCTATCCTACGAAAAATAATAAAAGAATATCTTCGTTTGATGTGCCCGGCTAATAATGAGGTATATGTATATATATATGGTTAATTAATTATACATTGCTCTCTCCCCCTCCCTCTTCGCGCGCTATATATGTATATCTTGATTTCAATTTTAGCTATACTATATATACTCCGTTGCAGCTAATAAAGCCGCGCGATATTGATTACATTTTAGTGGGTAATTAATCAAACGCGACGTTATATGTGCTGCTATTTTGGGGAAAATTATTGATTGCGACAGCTAATGAATTCCATTTATAGAAATTAATTTTTGATGGACTGAAAGTACATATACTCTTCTAAAAATAATCATTATAACTGATATATAAATCTCAGGTTTTGAATTATCACGTCAACGTTGAAAAACCCACCCACTCTCGTGATAAAATAGAGTGATCGCGACGACAAAAAGAAAAACAAATTACAGCCACTCAGCGAGTAAATAAACGCACGCGCGAGTGAGCGGGGCAAGGCAAAACAGATGCCCGAGCGTGTAAAATTACTCGCATAATGCGGCAATCACGAGTGGGAGATTCTCTCTCCGTATAACTGTATTTTCGCCGGTGCATTGTTACGCCGGCGCGTAACAAGGGGGGGGGGGGGGAGTCTTTTTCTTTTTTCCTTCCTTTACGTATGGAAATTGGAACGACTTACGCTCTATGTGCTCGTGCTCTTCGATCGATCGATTGAAACCAATTAAGTTACTCACCTGAAACAGAAAGAAGATTTTTTGTTGTTGTTATTTTGAATTCGTGGGAGATATATTACGTAGCTTGGTTAAATTGCAGTTAATAATTTTCTTGGTATAAGGTTCTTTTGAAGGATAAGCGCGAGAAAAATGCCTGCGGAAGGAGAAGAGAACGGGGGGAGGAAGAAAATTAACGCGTAATCTCGTTGATATATGTCGGCTTTTAAGAGGCCAATTACCTAGTTTCGCGAAAATTATACTGATAAATTATAAATCACGGGAGAGAGAGACGGCGCGCACGGAAGACAAAGAAAAAAATGAATATTCTAGGAAGAATGATGTACCTTGAAGTTTCTGAACGAATGTAATTTCGTAACTTTTTGGCTTCGTAATGATTACGTCGTGGGAAAGTGAAAAAAAAAACACAGAGTCGCTTTCTGATAGTAATTTTGAATTTACTGTTTCTCCGACTGCCGGGAGCATCGAACTATACGTGTGTGTATACTTTTTGAAATTAAACTGAAACCTGTTATAAAAGTGTTTTTCTATATATTTTTTTTATCGAAACGCCCTAGCATGACTTCGTAAAACGCACTCATGACTTTATAACGAGCTACGACATCACGAAGTATTATTCCTTTTTTTATTCCAACTGTTAAAAAGAAGATAATATTGGCAGAACTTTTTTTATAGACCGAGGATCGATAAACATTTAATCTGTTGGGAAACGTAGCGTCGTAAAAATAAAAAAATTCCTTTTTCTTTTCTTTTTAAAGGCCAATAACTCTTTATTACGCGGCTTGAATAATAATACAAAAATCTTCGATTTCCCGAGTCCCGGACTTTTTCCCACAACAGAGTAGAGCGGACCATCAATTACGACATCGATTACCCCGCAGAGAGCGAGAGCGTCGCCGATAAAAGTTTCCCGCGGGCGCGACGACGACGACGACGACGACGATCGTCTCTCAATCAGAGATTCTCTCTTTGCCAGTTGGCATGGAGCTGAGACTTGTTGCTCTCGCATGATCGGCTGCTTCTTTTTTTTTTTTTTTTTTTTTTTTTTTTGCCACAACCCCAAACGTGGGAAGGGAGACGTACACGCGTTTATATAGCACGACTTGTTGCTTGATGAACTAATGGACGAGAGAGAGCGACGAGAATGGAGATTCGGACTTTGGCCGTTGCGAGACGGATGTGGCTTATTATGGGTCAATTTGATAAGTTGAAATCACGATGACGAGTATATTTTTCGAATGTTGCTTGAGAATTATCAAAAACTTATTTGTTTTTATTTTATCATTCGATGAATTTTATTTATTTGATTATAAAAAGCTTTAAATCACGTTTGGGAATCAGTAATAGTGGCAATGAACAATCGGCTTTTGGATGGAGCCATTTTTTTTTTCATTTTTATTTATTTATTTTATTCAAAACCATGCAATAAATTGTATAAATCAATGCAGCTAAAACAAAATATTTTATAGCATCGAATCCTATTTCTAAGATTTTATTGAATTCGCTATAATTTTTAGTTGCAATGATGATACGAACTCCACCTAACGGTGGAAATTTTTGTCAAAATATTCCATTGTTTCTTACCATATTTTACTTATTGGAGTAAATTATACAGATATCATTTATTCAAAATTACTCAAGATTTTTTTAATAATCTTTCTTTTCACGCGTTATACCGTCCGTCAATTACGAAATTCAATACCGATAAAATTCACTTATTTTTTTCAAATCGAAATCATTCCGCTCGTCCATTGTTTTTCCTTCTAAATTGTATTTCCTTTTGCCAGAGAGAGAAATCGCAAGAAAAATACAGTTCAACATGTGCTAAAACGCGTAGCACGTACGGCGAAAATAAATTTTCGACGAAGGTGCGGTTGTGTTGTTTTATTTATTTATTTATTTTTTTTTTTGGAATGCAAGTAGAAAAGGGTAATTTTATTTATTTTTTTTCTGACCTCGCCAAGTAGAAAGTCTTATCGAATCGGAGACTATAATTTTGCCGTCGACTTACGGAATAGCCTCCGTTGTTGCACTCTGAGCTGCAGAAAATTTAACTTTTGTTTCAGCGAAACAATTGCTTATACCTTTTTCCTCTTTATCGCGTTTGATTGAACTTTCCAGGTCACCGTAGAAAAACGTTTGCTATTACCTTTTCCGAGCGAATGAATAAAACTCCCGCTCTCTCGTCGGAGCTCGAAGACTGGATTTTTTCAATAAATGAGAATAAACTTGTTTGTTTTAATTTATCTCTTTGTTTCGCTGTACTCTTTCAATAAAATTGTATACTGCCTTTGAATCATCGATTAAATAAACAACGACAAACTTTCATCTCCCTTTTCATGAAAACATTACATTTTATATTTTCCCATGGCAAACTCACCCGCTCGGAGACCATCATTCTGTCGTATATCACGGACGTGAAAAAGAAACGCAAAATCGCAAAACTGCGCGCGTGCTAGAAAAAAAAGCAAACAATATGCCGACGCGCGATCGGAGACGCCGTGGGGAAATAAATTAAGAAGTTACAGTTGAAAAAAAAACAGAAAAAAGTTTGTCGCGATAAGACAGCAGCAGTAGTAGCAGTACTACGGGAGGGTTGAAAAGTCAAAGAACCCAAAGGACTTGCACGATAAGTTTCCTTTGGGAATTCTTCGTCCCCCCTTTTTTGTGTGTATATTCCATGCGTGTGTATGTAGTCTCGATATACACGTGTATTATGTACGCAGAGACGTGTCACAGCAGCAGCAAGCTGGTATGTATGACTATTTTACGAGATGAAGTTGCTTTATAAATAAATGAAGTGGCGGAATGAGAACGGAAAATCCATACATCCTTTTCCTTCTTCGCTTCAACATTAAATTAAAAACCAGCGGTGCAAAAAGACACAAAATATGACTGACGTTTTGGTGGGAAAGAAGAAAAAAAAAAAGAAAGGCGAGGCTTCGCTTGTTTGCTCTGTGAAAACACAGCAGAAATGTGACGGCGGTGGCGTCACATTTGTCACGAATTAATTTCGTATATAGCGAACGAAGAATCAAGGAACGCAGACGACGTCGAGTTCTCTTTTGACGAGCGACGCTTTTCATTCGTTATTGAATTCGCCGAGCGCGCGACGCGAGTATTCAAGTTTATGTAAATGAGCGTGAAACATTGAAAAACGGTGTGAATTTACCGTGTGACGCGTCACCCTTTGAGCACACCTCGTTTCTCTTTTGCAAATTTTTTTCTTTCGCCGGCTGTTTAATCAAAATTAAAAAAAAATTTTTTTCATTGATAAAACTTTCATAATAATTAAATCCACATCGGCGAAAAACCAATGCAAATAAAAATGTATCAAATAACGACTATTGTCGTCACACAAACGTCACAATAGCACTTTACACAAAGAAAAAAAAAGAGAGAGAGAACCCCCCCGAGCTCGTTATAACCGTTATTTACCTAGGTTGCGCCGCGGTCGAGCATTATAACAAATGATTTACATCTGTCGCGCGTCGTCGCGCCCAGCTCGTTAACTTAATTCAACGTGTGCCGCGTATAGTACATATATACGCGTTTAATCGTAACCGCGCGTGAATGAAAAACAAAAAAAAAAGGTCTTATACACCCACGTCGTTGTTGGGGCGCCATTCGTCACAAAAGCTCGTGGGCATTCGTCAGCTCATTCACAGTTACGTCGCCGATATTTATCAAGGCGCGGCCTCTCTCATAATTCAGTTTGTGAATTTTCTATGTATATATATCAAAGCGTCATTGCGTGCAACGCGATATATCGACAAGCTTCTTTCTTTCTCTTTCATTTTTTTTTCTGCCGCTGCTGCTGTAAGACGCCACGGACAAGTTAATTTGACTAGTTTAATTAACACGTCAGATAGTGGAAAACGTGCTCTCGAGCAATTTTCATTATTCTCGACGCGCTGCTTCTACCTGCGCCGCCCGACGAAAAGTGAGAGAGAGAGAGATAGAGTAAATTATTAAATATCAAGAGTGAAATACACTTGATAATACTCGAAGTGCCTGTCGGCGCATGTTCAACAGTCAGTTTATGCGATTAGAGAGAGATTTTCGCGAATCGAGAACTTTCATTGTTCATCGCGCTTGACTTGTAGTCTCTCGAGTTGTTAATTATGTTTGATACTTGAATAGCTGCCTATTGTTAATTAATGATGGACGTTTAATGCCTATTGTTTCGAATATATATCAATTTTATGGCTTACGTATAAAGTCTTCGGGCGAAGATTACGATTACACATCGTAATCTCTTGTCTTTCTTCTTTTCACTAAAAAAAACCTTCACTAACTTTTCAATCGCGCACAATCTAAAAACAAAAAAAAAACAGCACATTGTTTCAAAAGCCTTTCAAGCAGCAATTTAATTTGGCGAGGGATGTACTCTCTCGACTTCTTTTTTCGCGCGCCGAAATTGAATCTTCCTCGAGGAAGCTAGCGGCCATTACACAGCAGCGAGCTCTCTTTGGATTCCGCGGGTAAAAAGGCGATTTCTGAACTGAGACACGCTCTTCGCTATACACTGCACGAAGGTATATAATAGGATTCGAAGCGAGTCAATGGGTTCGCGGGCGTCGCGACGCGCGCTCTATGTTCGTTTTTTTTTTCTCTTCTTTTTTTTTAGTCGACGGGGCTTCTTCTACTTTCTTTCGATCGATTGTTTTGCGTTGCGTTGGAGGAAGGGAGACGACTTTTTTTTTACACGGTGTTTAGTGCGGTGTAACTGTGCTTCTTCCGCTGTTATATACTTTTGCTGCCGGAAGGTGAACGCGACGATGATTCCGCGAATGAGGCAACTGTATTGTATGCTTGTTTGTATGCGTGTAATTATCGTGGAGCGTTTAAGCGAAGAATGTAGTTACTATTCAGGGGGATATCTTGATTAGGATTTATGGGAGTAGTTTTTCTGTTTTGTTTTGTCTTTGGATTGTTAATGGTGTGAATAGACAACGTGATGAGTTGTGTGATACTGCGTAGAATTTTTCAGTTTGAGTTAATATAGGGTTACAGATTATCTTTCCGTAATATATATATTATTTTTTAGCATGATAACAAACTAATTTTTGAAAGTTAGCTAATAGCAATAAAATACTTTGAAAAATGAATTCATTGCTAAATTATAATCAAACTACATTTAATTCATTGTCCTGTTGAACTCTCATAATTTTTTAACAAGCCACCTATCGAGCTGAAATAAAATTAAATTCAACACCTAACTTTTTCATCATAACAAAACCCTCCCCAACCAATCGATCATCATTTTCAGAAAAAATAAAATTCCATTCTCACCTAAACGAAACAAAACAACAAGTGGAAGCGACGATAATGAATAAATTGATCGGTTTATTTCTGTCGAAAATTTGGCACGTGTGGGTCGATTAAGACAGCACAACAGGTTATACATCGAGGCGGAGGCGGCGGCGGCGCAAGCAACAGGAAATGAAGAGTCCTTGTGTGTAAGCACAGTAGGAGCTTATCGGACGTCGTCGATCGATCGATGCTTGCTGCCTTGGCTTTCAGAGTGCCGCGAGGCTATTTCCAAGTGTACCTACCTATATGTACGTGTCCGTGTGTGTGTGTGTATGTAAGTTGCCTTGGAATTTTCGGCGAAAAGATTTAATTGCTTTGCGTGTGTGTATGTGTGTGTCTGTATGTATGTACGTGGAGGCGGCAGTAAACCTGCGCTCGCGTGCCTTCCAATTTATTTTTATAGCACTGTTAAAAAAGTTATTGCTCGCGAAATGATTGTACGCCGTTTTTTATTCCGTCTGCAAAGAAAAAAAAAGAGAATATCTTCTTTTATAATTACATCAATTGAAAATAAAGCTTTGTAAGAAAAAAAAAACGTTCCGTTCTTCCGTGAACAATCTCACTTTTCCACCTTACGCAATTCAGCCGGCGAAAGAGAAAAAAAAAGAAAAGAAGCGACACAATATACCGTAACCCTCGTTAATTTAGCAAAGAACAATCACGCAACAGCAACTTGCACCTTAGCGCAAGCCGGAAGTGTATAAAACCCGGAAAGGCATTGTGTCTGGCGGATGATCCTCGAACCGAGAGAGAAAAAAAAAGAAATCGAAGATGGGAAACAGACTTACACACACACACACATACAGATACACTTGATGCAGCAGCAGGTTGAGGCCTTTTTCCCACGGCCTCCGAATCTTCTTTCGGGGGCCTCTCGACCGCCCACATTCTTTCAGGTTGCGCCGCGAGTGAGAGAGATGGTGACGCGTATGTGCCAATTTCTTTTTTCGATCGCCTCGGGCGCCCCCCCCCCCTTTCTTCTCACGCCAAGTGAAAAGCCAAGGCGATAATTTCGGGTTCTTGAAGTCGCTGCAGCACATCTTGAAGTTCGCCAGCGTGTGAAGATTATTTTTTTTTTCGTACTTCTTTTTGGCATTTTTTTTCGGCATGTAATTATATCCTTAAGGTATTCAAAAAAGAAATATACGTCTTTTTTTATTACTTTACGAGGAATGATAGTTTATGAAATTGTTCGGGTGCATTTTGAAGCATGCTTTCAATTCCGTGTATTGAGTAACGGTATAATTACGCTTGCAAACGTACAATCATCATTGCGCAACTGTTAATTGTAAATTGTTAGGCAAAACGAAAAAGCCTAGTTCTTAAATATCACTCTCTAGACGCATACTCGACGCAGCAAAAAAAAAAACAAAATTGGGTCAAAAGTCTAGACTTATATTTAGTAGAAAAAAAGGAACACCGACTTTGCAGTGAGTGTTTTAAAAATACCCACGCGCGTTCTGCAAATAACAAATTTCAAATTTTTTTAACAATTACAAAATATTAAAAAAGAAGGATTATCAGGAGAGTAAAAGTCGATAAAGTAAGTAAAGAAACGTGGCAAACTGCCACGTGTTGCCGAGACAGAGAGTGAACTTTCCTCTTCTCTCTCTTTCTACCTTGTTCGCGCTAATTGCCGGCATCGTCGTCGTCGTCGTATCCGTGGGACTCGTGAATTTTAAAGCCCCCCCTCGCGCAACTTTAATCGCGAGTGGTGCATGCAAAGGATTACGAGACTTATATTTCCGTCTTTATTTTTTTGCTGTAATTATATAGTCTGACTCTGTAACAAAGTTATTTTGCTGCCTGAGCAACGTCCGATGGCAAAACTGTAATTGCATCGTTCAACTATTTCGAGCTTTTGCTTGTATTCTTGGATGGGCAGAGCGAGAGAGTGAGAGAGGTAGAAAGGGACGAAGAGGAATAGTTTGCCAGATCGTTTTGATGAGTTTCTCTGCGTGTGACGCTGCTGCTGTACAAGCGAGTGTCCTTCTCTCTCTCGCGACAGCAATTCAAAAGGTATTAGCACGGCTGAAAGCCACGGAAATGACGTTCCCTTTCTAGATACAATTTTCCCCGTGGAAACTCTCGGCTCTGCTCTCCGTTCTGCCCGCGATGAAATGATATATGTATGTTCCCTGCACACGTGCAAATTGTAACTAGTTTGTTGGAGCTTTGACGGTATTAATCGTAAAATAAAATATTTGTTCTAACATAGCTACGATAAATTCATTGGTATGTAACAGAGTTCATTTTTAACGTAATAAATCTTGATTGCCAGAAGAGAATTAACAGATATAATCGAAGATCTTAATCTTCATTAAAAATAATAGAATTCTCGGCACTGCTACTGCACAGACTCTAAATATATTCATTAAAGATTGGAGAAGTGTCGTTTGAAAGAGGATCGGAAAAAATAGATCGACGACATCTCGATGGTGCTACACCTTCCTTTTTTTTTCTCTCTCTCTCTCTCTTTCCTCGAAGATTTCAGAAGAAGATAGCCACGTCGGTCGGTCGTCGCTTCAAGTGCAACGCGCCGGCGCTTATTAGAGAAGCGACAAGTCGTCTGAAGAGAGATTGAGAGGGCTGGTAATAATTGGCTGCGTCCCTAATTTCCTCCGGCTTGTCATTATTAGCGGGATTTATTAAGCCAACCGACGCGATGTGACGCGGCGATGCAAGCGCAGGAAAAAGATGCCTTGATCTCTTACAACTTCTTATATATACATATATATAGTCTCTCGAGTGCGGCGTGCACTGGTTTCTTTTATGAGAGCTACTTGAAATGTGACTTTCATTATGGGTTATTTCAGATTGGAAATTGTGTATTCTTGCGTACGTGTGCTGGTTATATAGACTTATTATTGTGGGAAATTGTGAGTATTGAGTTTTTGTTAATGGGAGGATCGACTTGAAAGTATGAATAACATTATGATTTTTCATAATAATTTTTAACAGGCTTTTTCAAAACTTCTACAGAGTTTCAGACTTTGAATGCAATTTTGAGAAACTTTCAAGACAATTATTCATTCAGCGTGAACAAATTTGAATAATTTTCAGAAATCTAGTTTTTTTGAAAATTGAATTTCAGTTAATCGACACAATTATTATTCAACATTTAGGCCATGTTGGGCTTTATAGTACAACTTGTATGATAAAAAAGATGAAAAATAGCCGTATTGTAATTCTCTACACCAATGTCACATTTTCGAAATTTTGAAGTTTTTAAAAATCAACTTTCAGTTGCTGTAACTTTTTACATAACTATCCACCTACAGTGGGCTTAAATACTATGAAATATGTGACAAAAAAGAATAAAACGAGTTGCATGAATTCTCTAGACAAAGTGTATTAATGAACAACTTCTCTAAAATCTTTTGAATTTTCAAGATTCAATTTTTTGAAAATCGAGCTTTGATTGCTCGTCACTTTTTACTCAAAATTCATATAATTTTGAGATGACATATTATGAAACCCGGTAAACATCGTCAAGTTATTGAAAATTAATATTCATGAAACTTTTGAGTAAGTACCCTTTCAAAAAAAAAGATTGCATCTTACAGTAAATATTTTGTTCATGCAACAGAAAAATCATTAATTTTTCAAGTATACCACAAAAAAGATGTTTTTCGAAAACTAATCCATACGAAATCATTTCAAACCATCAAATAGTTGCAAATTTAATTCAACATCGATACCATACTCACTTGAACTCGATTCGTACCGGTACACGTCAAAGTCTTAGTATAGCTTAATTGAATCTATCGCGAAAGGAAAAAGAGAGGTAACTTTGAAATCTCGGAAGTCGAAACTTCGCACCGCAAAGTAAGGAAACCTTTTGCAGCTATATAGCCATAGAAGAAAATAAGAAGTCGGAACCAAGAGACGATGACAGCAAGTTTTCACTTGGGCTTCAAACTCGTAACGAGAGAGTCCAACTTCCGCGTAATACAGCCTCTGCTGCTGCTGCTGCTCGGTGTATTTACAACTTCTTCTTCTCCTCGCGGCACACAGGGGCCAGTTTCCTACTCTACTCACTCTCTTCGTGGCAATTTTCGAGGAGAGCGAGCTAATTAAATCCCGATAACGAGATTCGCTGCACTGAAAAATTTTTTAATTAACTCGCGCTGCTGCTGCTGCTGTGATGACGCGCGAAGGAAACGAATTACAAAAGAGCAGGTGCAGGATGCATCTCTCTTTTTTTTTATGTACGCTCACGGTATGCGCGCCTGATGGTGTGATTCCTTATCGCGGTTGGGAATTTTTCATATTTTTTTGAAAAAAAAAAGGAAGGTGACGACGAATTGTGGCTAATTAGCTCTGTCGTTTACTTTAAAGAGGTACTAACAAGATAATCATTGTCTGTCGTCGTGAATTTTCCATTTTAATCGAAAATAAAATTTATTAAAAAAACCAAAGCTTTGAGGTCGAAATTCACATTAACGAAAATCGATGTCCACATTGTGTGGAGGGTCGCTAAGCCCGTACTGCGCACTAAATTAGAAAGTAGCCTCTATGTACCATACGTCATCCCGCTAAAGCCCCGAAAATTAGATCGTATTATTGACGAAATAAGCTTCTTTTATTCGTCACAAAACAATCATTACAAATTGGACTCGAGTCTAATACTCTTCCGTTAAACAAATCCCCAAGAGAACGAATCCTCGCAACTGCTTCTAATACGTATTGAAACAAGAAAATAAAGAGGCGAAACAATGCTCGCGCGGATTATCGCGTTAAATCGACTGCTGGGGGAGGAGGGAGGCAAATCATGAAGGCATCGAGCGCCGAGATAATTGGATATCGGTTATGCATATACATACACTGCACCGCGAGAACTACGGTGGTCGGTAAAGATTTAGCCGGGAATTACAATAATTTCGCGGCGCTGAGCTTTACAAGCGAATTATATGCGCGAGTATACGCGCCTCGTTTAGTTTAATTAACTGCAGCGCAGCCAACCGCAAAATTCAACGAGAAATCATTGTTATTGCCGCTTTTTTGTTGTTGTAAATTGACATTCTCTTGGGTAATATCGAACCTTTTTTTTTTATTTTTTCTGTAATATAACGTCGGCGCTTGTTTGCTCCTAACGAAATGAAAAAAAAAATAGTCAAGTGGAAGAACGGAAATTGAACGCAACTCGGAAAAAAAAATCTTCCAATTTCCGAAATTCCACACACACACACATACTAACACACAAAGGAAGACTGGCTCTCAATTAAATGCAAGCATTCAATTGAACAAAGTCCTGCACAAATTCCCCTTTCGCCATCTGGGATGAAGCAATCGTCGAGAAAAGAAGAAAAAAAAAGTATGTCTGCGCGCAAATCGATTCTCCTTTTCTCTCTCTCTCTCTTGGCGTGAGATTGGATCTCGATGGCTTGCTACTCGAGTGATGTAAGCTTGTGCAGAGGATAAACTATATCTCTTTCTCACTCTTCCATTCAATTATTCGCTAGAGAGAGAGAAAGACGTTCAATTAGGTTTTTCTTTTGTAAAAAGGGAAGGATGACGTTACTTTCGCGAGAAAGAGTATATAGGGGAGACGGATTGTTATACCAGAGCGCGTCGTTGCCGTGCCTTCAATTTGTCTCGGGTGTCGCAGAGTCTAGCGCTAATGAGTTCTACAATGACTTTAATGTTTGATGCGCGACATGCGATTATATCCTGGCGAAGGGGAAATAAGAAGGAGGAGGAGATAGGATGAGTGCGTTTCCAAGCAATTTAGCCCCGAAGTTTCACGCTACATCGGTTTATTATTATCATCATCACTCCGATGAATTATTAAATTTCATGAATGTTCGTGTACATAAACGTCGCGTGCGAAAAGCACAGAAGTTAAATGTTTAAACTTCATCCGGTAGATAAATAACGAGGCTGAATTACTTCGATTGTCCTGATAAAACACACGAAAAAACCTTCTTCTTCTTTTTTTGTTTTATCGTCGATCGACCAACATAACTCACGATCAAAAAGCGCGGATTCCAACTTTGCGTATTAAACTTCCAAGTGCGCGAGGCGATAAAAAAAAAAGAAGCACGAGAGAAACTCCCTTTAAACACAAAGGAAGTTAATAAAGTTGCGTGGGAATATTAAAGCGTACGTGAGATAATATCTCCTATTTAAGAATCTCTTCCCATGATTTTTTTCATATAACTTCGCGCGAAAAAGCTCGACGCGAGGGAAACGCAATATATAAATTTCTTAGACGTTATTTGTTTGCTCGGCCATTCAACGCCATTGGACGCACACTGTACAGGCGACGAAGTAGCCAACCGGCAGGCAAATATCCTGTGCAAGCTCGATTTGCGGCTGTCCGAAAGCGACGACGGCTGTTTGTACACGTCCGACTGCAGTAGTCCGAGGATATAACTTATTGCTTGGATGTTTCTTCGGGAAATGGGGGAGCGTTCGGTTTTGTCAATATTATATATATAAACGACGTTTGGATTTTCTTGTTGACGGTCAGAGATGGGTAAACAGACGGTTATTTGCGACGAATGTTTGATCGATAGATTGACGGTTAATGAGCTTGCGGTCGGTCGACTGATTTGAAGATACATAAAACACTATTTGGAATATAAAGAAAGTACGTAAATATTTGTGCTATTTATTCTCGTCACTGTTTTGCATTGAAATTCAAGCACCAACAAAACCAAAATCACAGCTTGTATGTACAACAACCACGTCATGCTAAAATTAACAAGGACACAGTATTCCAAAGTACGTACAGTAGTGGGGGTGTGTAGGTCAAGCTCGAGAATGAGGAACAGTTTGCTATTTCAATATTAAGCAAGGTAAACTGCCTGGAGGCGTATAAACAGTTCACAACGCGTGCACATTCTCCCATCCCACCCTCGCTGCCTGTTGGTAAACATGGGCATGAAAATTTGCCCACATCAGCTGACTGCTACACTCATTTCGTCCTCCTTCTTCTTCTTTTTTTTTTGTTGCTGTTGTCTTTTTTATAGCATGCACGCGAGAGAGGCGTAAAGCGGGATGGACATTTTTTTTACACCGCCGTTCGCTCGGGCGCCGAGCTTTTAAACATCGCCAAGAGTCCTCGTAAAAGAAAATGAAAGAACGTCCCTCGATTATGACGAGAGAGCTTTTTTTTCTGCTTCTTCGCACGCTCTAAAATTGTTTGGAAAAAGCTTTTTATAATGTATTCATTGCCGAACGAAAAAAAAAAACGATACGCGTGTTATCTTCATTTGTGGCGGTGGCGGCGCTCGAGGGGTTACGCCGGCGCAAAGGCGAAAATTATAATGAAGCTTCTTCTTCGTCGGGAGCAATTTACTTGCTGAGGGATATATATATTATAATGCATCTCAAGGTCGCTCGATTAAAAACGTGTTTTTCCTTCCCATCGAAGATTATACACGTTAGATAAATAACGGTGGCTGCCTCGAGGCTTCCGAAGATTGTTTTTTTTTTTTTCGAAAGCGGTATACGTCGTGTAGTATACAGAAAGAAAAAATTCGATAAAACCTCTCGCGAATGAGAGAAAAAAAAAAGCGTTGTCTATTTCCATATACCTCACTGCCATCAACAATGTGTTTCACGTCTCGACGTTATCTCTCTCTCTCTCTCGCTCTCGTCGAAACAAAAGGGTCACACAGAGACACACTGAATGTTTCATGCGCGCGCGCTACGGCGACAAAACGTATCAAAGCCCCAACCGATATATATACACAAGCCAAGCCAAGCCAAGCCAACGCGAAAGCCATAAATTATTTCGGAGAGTAAGAGAGAGAGAGAGAGAGAGAGAGAGACAAAGCGCATATAATCAATTCTAACGTGGCGGCAAATCTCTTGCTTTTGTTTTATTTTTTGCCCGGAATTATGCGAGCAAGCGACGAAATCAAAGAGCTGGAGAGCGCATCAGATATATGTATATGTATATATATGTAAGCGAGGAGAGTGAGAGCAAAAGCCCCATGAATGCGGCTTTGATTGAAAGCATCGCGAGCGAGCGAAGAGAAGATCGCGAAGTGAGAGGTGAGTATCTCCGTACTCTACTTTGAGTAAGTCGGTATTACTATACTCTCTCTCTCTCTCTCTCTCTCTCTCTCTCTCTCTCTCTCACTCTATGTGTATATGTGTTACATTGCAGTACTACTCCTTTAACGAAGCAAGTGCGAACTTGATACACATCCGGCGGAGGGGGGGGGGGGGGGTAAAACTCAACTTCTCGATAACAAAATAAACGTTACATGCACATAACATTTTTTGATTTATTATTGACATTTTTCGAGCTATACGAGAGTAGATATACACTGTATAGGTGACAATGGCTGAAAAGGGATGAATAGGAGGCGCGTCAAGAGGAGCGCGAGAAGGAGCAGCAATAGCAGCAGCCAAAGAGACGTCAAGAAGTTTTCCAACCTTTAAAAAAGACATTGTCGATGCACAATGGGAATGTGTGTATAGTATATAGTATACGTGGGAAAAAAATGTTATTTCGCTTTTCTATACATACAATATTCCAAGTTTTCGTAATATACAGCGTACGAAAAAAAAAAGAAATAAAAATTCAACAATAGCGACGATAAAATTAGAATTGAATAATATCAACGAGAGAGAAACAAGGTCAAACTTGACAGTCGGTATAGTTAGTTCTCTCCCTCTCTAGCATCAGAGAAACAGAGACACATACGTCGTCATTGTTTCATTAACGCCAGCCGAGGCTTGTCAATATTCGCGCTCTTGCGCGAGATATTGAATAGGAAACGCTAGAGAGAGAGAGAGAGAGAAAGAGAGAGAGAGAGAGAGAGAGAGAGAGAGAAGCAAATTGTTTCTCTCTGGATATAGTTTGTATTACGCGTGCGAAAACTAATGCTCGAGTCTAAGCTGGGACCAAGAGAGAATTAATTCCACAAGACGCTGCTGCTGCTGCTACTGCTGCCGTCGTCTCTTTGATGAATGGAAGCTACCAACTCCTCCATCCCTCCACAAACAATTCATTCCAATATGGGGGATCCTCTACTATCTCTCTCTCTCTCTCTCTCTCTCTCTCTCTTGTTTTTGGCTGCTGGCGGTGATAAGGGTCCGTCGCTTTACGTGTCGAGCTTGCGGATAACAGTGGGTTTTTGGAATAGTGGCTTTCTTTCCTTCCCTCTGGTTTTTCTTGTGTTTGTTCGAGAGACGCTTAGGTATTCCGGTTGCGGAATTTAATTTACGTTTTTTTTATTTACGTGTGGGTGGGTAGACGAGTTAATTGTTAATGGCGATTCGTTACGAAAGATCACGTCGAAACAAGAAGGCATGAACGTTCAAACACACTCTGAACTTCCAATACAGAGAGAGAAGTGCAGGAGAAGTTGAGAATCGAACTAATGTTCAGCAGTGCGATAAACTGCTAGTAGAGGCATCAAACCACACGGAGAAGCTTATCCGGCGAGGGGAATAAAGGACCAAAGATATATATAGCGAATGTTGGACACCAGCTGCTACACCGTACTACTGAAGTTTCGGTAGTATATACGACTGAATTTTCAACGAAACTCGATCAATCGTTTTTTTTTTCTTTCTCTCGAGATGACGCTGCAATCAGTTGATTGACGCACTGGGAATTTACGTTGATGATAAGGGCGGAGAGTTTGTTCGATTGGAAAATCATTTTATGTATTTTTTTTTATTTGAGCGTGAAAGAGCGTAGTAGTGATTGTTCGACAACAAAAATCGTATTTTGCGCAGCTACTGTTATACAGAGAGTGAAACCGTGTTTGCGAGCTTTCTATGGAGTTGTCGATATACATCTATCGCCGAATTGGAAATGGAACTGGATAAAAAAGTTATTTCGAATGAACTTTGCTAATGTATTGCGCTACTGCGTTTCATCCTAAATGGTAGCAGTTTAGAGAAAACACTCTACTATATTAATTAAAAACGATTTTTCACATCTATTGTAAGGGGAAAAAAATTCAATCAAAGAAAGAGATACAGCGTTCCCATTGATACACGAAATCTCGACTCGGTGTGTGTTAAGGGGATATATATACGTTTCACCGATCAAAACGAGTTTTTGATATCTGGCGGTACGAAAGATTCAATTACTCTCTTTTTTTTCCCAACGATCGACTTACGCAAGCCCTATACAGTGTAATTGACATTTAACGTATACGACTTTTCTTTTTCGAAACACATTTTTACGTAACACACTCTCATCTTTTGTTTTCGTGTTTCATTTTTGCTTTACGATCTATAAAAAACAAAAGAGCCGAAAATTTCATACAGTTATAAATCAAGTAACGTGCGCCCGCGTGCTCTGGCAATTGGCAATCGATTTCCCTGTACTGCACCGCCGCGGCGTTGGCGCGGAAAATAATGCTCTCGCCGCGCGCGACTTTTAGACTCTTTAACTTGCTGCGCGCTCCATTTGCCCCGTAATACGTGTGCACGAACTTGAACTCGCCGCTTTAATACACATACACTGAGGCTTGTATGCGCTGCTGCACTTTCGCGAACTCGCCGCAATGTGCAACTTTCTTTCTCTTCCTTAATCGATATATCGCAATGCCGCCGCTGTGCCGCCTTGTTGGGTTGTGTAACCGATGAAAGTTTTCGACGATTTTTGGGAATATTCTTCTTTTTTTTCTGTGTGTCGGTGTACGTGAGTTCATAAATCTTCCGTGGGAGATAAAGAGTTTATGCGATGATGTACTTTGAAGATATAATGTTGTTTTTAAAATGATAGTTTTAACAATCTAAATAGGTAAACTTGGCTTCTATCACAAATTAAACACAAAAAGTAATGTAATCATTTATCGCATCGTCCAACAAAGTTCACTCGACAATAAATAACACGACAATCCGAGCGCATGTACCGTCAAACTCGGACAATACATCATAAGCCTGAGAAAAACACTAGTATTAGCAAAAAGCGTTTAAATACCCACAAGAGAGTCTAAAAAAGCATGCGCCATATTCTTAGCATCTTTTCTCTGTCTCTCTATAGCATATCTCGCTTCGAAGCTCGGCTCTCTTGAGCCTCGAGATAATCCTCGTCTGGAAAACCTTTCACTTTTCCTCTCTCGCTCTCTTCCTTCACAATCTTCTCTCTCCTTCTTCTTCTTTTTTTTCCTTCTTCGTCGTCGGGTGGCTCTTCGCCACGAATTCCAACGTTCTCTCCTTTAACTTTCCCCACGCTTGAGCACGTCTTCGTCGTCGTCGAGGAGAAGAGTAGAGGGGAGAAAAATGACCTATTTCGCGCATTGTGGTTAGTATACACCTGCAAGACTCGCGGTAATTAGTTTTTCACCACCGTGCACGAAAATTTCAGAGTTTTGTGCACGCTGAGAATTACATTTCGTATATTATAAACCTCCTCCAGCGCTCGCGCGAATGAGGTAAATTTATTACTCTCTTTCTCTCGCGGTTTCTCCTCTCCTTTTTCTTTGCGCGCCTCGCGAGAGATTTTAAAAGGGCTACTTTTGTTGAGGATAAGTGGATTTTTTTCGGGATTTCTTCGGTGCTGCAAAAGACGTAATTTCGTGGAATAAAGAGCCTGGGCTTTTATATATCGGACGAGATTATTTATCTAATCCAAAGCGAAAGGAGATTTTCTCTCTCTCTCTCTCTCTTTTCTTTTTACGCGAATGTGCGGAGTACATGAAATAAATTTTAACAAGTATGAACGTTTGCACTTTATATTTCCTTGGGAAATGTTTCACGGCAAATGTCACGCTGACGCGAAGCAATTCAAACGAAAAAAGAATAAATAAAATACAAGAACTTACCCCCTTCAGCGTAAATTTATTTGAAAAATATGTTGGCGCGTTATTTTTAGAAATTAAATTTCCAACGACAGCGCGTAAAAATGTAAAACTGTTTGCGTAAAAGAAGAGAAGAAGCAGTATAGCAGCGCAAGCGAGATAATAATGCAGTAAAAGAATATACATTCGGAAAGTTGTAAACCGAGTATATTTCCATATGTAACAGCCACTATGCGTTGGAATAAAGTTACCGTAATATTTGCCTATTATTATGAATTTATGCATCGACCGTAAAAAGCAAATAAAAAAAAAGTGGTCATTCCCCATTCAAAGCGCAACAAATATGCTTTCCCCTAAAGTGGCCTCTGAAAGAAGAACACAAGCGATCCTCGTCGGAAACTCGAGGACACACCATCAACAATTCAAAATAGCCTTTAAAGCTCTCACTCTCGCCTACATCTCGAAACACGCGCGCAAGAGTGGAGAGAGAAAAGAAAAGGAGGGAAGAGATCGACGTTCTTCTTCGAGTGGCTTTGGCTCTTTAAACTTCTCAAAGCGGTTTGCTGCTTCTGCTGCTGCACGCGGTTTGGATTCGTATTTATAAACGAACGGGCAAGTCGGGTAATTCGATGCATTCCAACCGATAATCGATATTCCGTGCGGAGGGAGTTAGGAAAAGAAGGAGGCAAAATAAAAAAGTGGCCAACTTTGAAGTGGAAATTGCATCGCGCGCACGGCGGCGGTTCGCTCTTTCACGTCTCGAATCCCAAATATCGCGTATGCATGCTACGGAGAGTTTTTCGTTCGACGCACATATACGATGGGGAAAAAAATAATAATTTTTTTTTTCTATCTAGCGAAATTTATGCAGATTCGATTCTGCTGCAACGTGTGTGTGTAGCGCAAAGTTTGCGAACAATTTTTTCGCTATATATTGACCCTTTTTAACTTGTTGTACACCCGGGAAGATAAAAATTCTTTTTTTATAAAAATTTTCATTTTTTTTTTTGTTTGTTTGCAGAATCCTCCTCATTCGATATCCAGCGAAATTGAGTTGAGAGATTGCCAAGAACTTTTTAATTTTAGCTTCGGATATTCCAGAGTCTCTTGCTTGATATATATCTGCAGGGGAGGGCAGCACGAGATACCGTCCCCGTAAATGTAACACGTGAATACCGGAAGAAGGAAGCCTGCATTGAAAGGCTCAATTTCACTTGGCGAATGCCAAGTTCCGCGCGCATACCAATATTTTCAATCAGATCTCGGCTATATACGTTACCCGAGAGTCGCTATATTTTACCGAGCAGAAGACGAATCGATACAAGCAACAAAATTTGAAAATATCAAGTCTATTTCGCCGAATAATTTCTTGGAAATCCAAAGATACTCGCAATAAATCAGCCGCGAAATCCCAAAACATTCGGTATATTTATATTTTACGAAACCTACGTAAATCTTTATTTTCAGCGCGTAATATATAGAAAGAAAAAAAAAATATTGCACGCGCTCGCAGCCGATTTGTTATTTTCAAATATTAAAAGTCGAGATTTACTTTTCTCTCTTCCAACGCCGGCACAAAAGAATCCATCAGAGGAAAATTTCCCCTGAAAAAAAAACTGTCTATTTAATAATATATCCCCTTTTCGCTCATTTCCCATTACGCATTCACAAAGGAATAGGTTTATCGTGCCAAAAACTCGCAAAGATGAGAAAATGGTTTTATCAATATCTTCAGAGAGCGAAGCTTTAGAGTGATATCGCGCGCAAGGCAAATCCGCGCGTATCTGGTGTCAGCCTCAATAGCTGTCGATCGACGTGTAGCTTAAATATCTCAGCAGAGGGAGAGACAGTGGATGGTGGTGGAGGTTGGGATTAACGACATCAGAGGGGAGGGGGGACAGGAATTAGTGGATTGACGTGCACAGCTCGGTGTGGTACTTGGCCTAATTGCTCGGCTCACCTTCTTGTAAGCCCATTTGATACTGCGGCTGAACTTCGCCATCGGCGAGTCGTCCAGCAGGAAGTACTTGACGTCCTCGTCTTCTTCGCACGACGACGCCGACGACGATGATTCCGTGTATTCGGTGATCGTTGATAGCCGCTTCAAATCTTCTTCCGTCACGTACACTGCCATACTTTATTTTTTATAGATGAAAGTTGTGTGTGTATTTTTTTTTCTTATTTTTAGCGGTTGTTTTTCAAACGTGCTCGAGTGGCTGCTTCACTTTAACTCACGAGTGCGAGAGAGAGAGGAGAAGTAGGTTCAACGGGCTCTGTCACTTTGAACGCCGCGTCTCTCTCTTTCTCTCCTTCTCGCCAACTTAACCTCGTCTATCAAATGAAATGCGGACTGCTGGAGCATTATTATACTCGCAGCTGGAACATTGTCGAGTGAGTAAAAACACAACTGCGTCGGTTGTGTTATACGAGAAACATAAACTACAGTTTTTTCTTTGTAATTTGCACGTGCGTCAAATTTAAATTTATTCTTGTTAAGCTTCTAATGATGCTAATTCCGATTTTAATATTCATCCGCAGTGGTTATTACTTGTTTATTTCCCGTTGAATTATTCGTGTTTCTTTTTTGCCGTAAATCTGAAAACTTTCGTTCTTTGAGGTGTATAAGAAAAGAGCGCAACCGATAAATTCATACATACCAAGCTTCAAGCAAAAAAAAAAAAAAATTGCACAGCACAACAGACATAATCGTCCGTGTGCGTCCTAAATGTAGTCCCATAACCTCTTGCACTACAAGAGAGCAGCTCAACGTGAATGTCGGCAGTTAGGTCTCTCTCTCTCTCTCTCTCGTCGCAAGTAAAAACCGTAAAACTGAAATACATAAATCAGAGCAGCAGCAGCACCAGTGCAGCACACAACCCAGGCGAAAACCACTCCCACGAAAAAAAAAAAAATTCTGCTCGTAAAAAAAAACATATCTCTCTTGCTCGGGTTTGTGCGCACCGCCGCGCGTATAGCACCAAAAACGATATAGGTAAGTTTTAATCCCCTCTCGCGGGAGAGAGAGAGAGAGGCTTAATCTTCGTAATTGCTGCACTTCCGCAGAAGGAAACACGCGTCCGCACTTAGATGCGATGAAAATGAGGTGTAATTTTTTTTTCGACGGAAAGAGAGAGGATCTAGATCCTTGCAGCCTGGCTATTTTGTGCGCGATGATGCTTGAGGATTTGGACTTGATGGTCGAGAAGACTGAGGTGTAAGCTAGATTAACGTACTGCAGATCCCCTTGCCTACAGTTGCTGATGATGGCTATTCTTAAGGTGAGGATATTTATTCGGATGTTTATGGCGCTATACATTTTACAAAAAATGTGTCGACGTTTTATGAAGGATTACTTTTTTTTTTAAATTGAACTTCAAAATTTTGTCCTGTAAAATAATTCAGCTTCAAAAAAAAACATCGGCACGTCACGTGCATTTCGTAAATAAGATGCATGGGACAGTTATGCACATCGAATCAAACATGAATATATATTTGTCAGCATAAAAGGCAGAAGAATGTTGAGATAAATCCCCGTCGCGCGTTTCGATTGACAGTCGACGCGTCCGTTAAATCAAAATAGACAAGTGGAATTTTGTTAGAAAGAAATGTGTGGATGACAGATTCGGCCGATAAAGCACATATCCGAAAAAGCTAACGGAAAACCGTAAAAAACCAGTCGTAGTAGTAGTAGAGCGCGTCAGTCGATCGACTCGACTGCTCACTCGGAAATCAGTTTATCTTTAAAAGAAAATAAAAAAAAATAAAAAAAAGAAGGTGAAGGAGAACGGTGGCATCGAGTTTTTCTGAAGTACACTACTCGAGCTACAATAATAATTTTCCTCGACAACACCTCTCGATTAATTGATCCTAATTGCTTATGCCGCGTCACTTGATTATACACTCAAAGTCTTACTCGAGAAAATTTTTCGCTGTGCGTCGCATGAACGAGGCGTACTATCAATATTTTTCTCTACGAAGCTGAATAGAGAAGTCCGATAATCATTAAAAAAACGAAGAAGGAAATCCACGTCAATTAAGAGGTCTTCCATTGAAACCTTCGCGGTAATCCGAGGCCAAGGAAAAGCTCGCGCGAGGCGGGCTAATTGGAAAAGTCTAAAATTAAATTCGCACGAGAATAAAAAAAAAATTGAATACCAGCGAGAGAGCGAGACGAATCGGATACAAGCTCTGATTGCCGGAAACGAGCTGACGATTCAACGACGCGAACGAACGACGACAAGCTTTCCAATCCGAACAGCTGATCACCTATACCAGCTGTGTGTGTGTATGTGTGTGTGTGTGTGTGTTTTCGAGGATGCTCGTTGTTGTTAAAGATTTTTGGGATGGGAAAGATGTGTTTTTTTCGCACTACTCGCTGCGAAATTCGATATCGAAAGAGAGGAATGTGTGTGTGGTGTTGGAGAGAGATTGGTTTTTATCATTCGATACGGTTCTCGATATTACGGATTTGGATTACCCCGTTATATAGAGGCTTTTTTCCATGAATAATATTTCGTCTAATGAAATTTCGACTTTTATTTTTATTTATTTTTTTGGATTAGAGGGGAAAAATAGAATGAATAACAGTTTGAGATTATCTGCGGTTGGGGAAAATATTTTTAGATTCAATTTGCAAGCGGAAAACAAGCACAAATCGTCAAACAACTCAGCAATCAATATTTAGATGTCCCAACTAGATAATTACCAAATCCTCAAATTCCGCAATCATTGTTTATTCTATATCTCTTTCGCACTATCCTTAAACTACGCCATATATTTCAATAAACAAGTAATAACACCGCTTTATAAAAAAAAATCCTTAACAAAAGTCACCGCACACTCACAATAATTATCTATCACAGAACTTTATTTCACAAACACACTACGCACATTGTGCACAGATAGAAAAAGAGAGAGAGAGAGAGTGGATTTGATCACTCTCTGTCGCCGCTACAGTCAGTGGTACTCTACTACACTAAGCCCGAGCGAAAATTCAAACGGCGAACTTTATATTTAGACGTCTGTGCGCGCACTAAGCGTCTGCCCAGTGCGTGTCTGTTTTATTTTCCAGATGCGCCACACGCCAGTAGCGAAAGAGAGAGAGAGAGAGAGAGAGAGAGAGAGAGAGAGAGAGAGAGAGAGAGAGAGAGAGAGAGAGAGAGCGAGAGAGA
>JAWWMK010000001.1:13617188-13662686 GCA_035047105.1 Galeopsomyia nigrocyanea
ACGTGTTCCATCTCTCAACAACTCAATGCATTATTTTTCAATTAAAAAGTTATTTTTAACGAATTTTCATATCTAATGTTGTTAAAAATATATATTATACAATTTCAGTACTGAAACAATAACTATTGGATGCAATTTTATCATTAAAACCGAAGATATCGTTGATCGGGGACACGTGTCTTTTTGACATAAAACGACACGTGTCCCGTTGGTCAAAAAAACACGTGCTTTTTTTCAACCGGGTGGTCTTTCAGGGTTCCGACGATTATTAACAATCACTAAAATCTATCAAAAGTCACATACACATCCGCCCAAAACGAATTAAATGTCATGAAACGATGAACAAAAAAAAAGAAAGATGTAGAAAAATCAAAAGTAAAAACATCAAAAACAAAAAAAAAACTCTTTCATATCCACTAAACTCTCAACGACACACTTATACGCACCCTCTAAAGCCTCAACGTACATTCACTCCAGAGAGGAAGAAGCAAAAAAAAAAAAAAACAAACCAAACGAAAAAAAACAAGTATATATATGCCTCTCGCGCGCGTTTGACGTCGCGACGCTCGTAAAAAGAAAAATCCGAAGCGCCGGATTCATTTGTACGAGCTTCGTCGTCGTCGTCGTCGTCGTCGAGTGAAGTGTCCTCCTCTTCCTCCTCATTTTTTTTTCCCTTTCTCTACTGCGAACGAATGAACGGGTAAATAAAAGAGAGTTTGCACTTTTCCAGCGAGCGCGAGGCGATAAACGCCGCAGTACACCAATGATTTTTCGCCTGCTCGTTTTTTTTTAAGTGCGTCCGCGTGATTCGCCCCGTGCACGGGAGAGAGGTGTATAAGAGAATGAAACGTTTCAGTCTTTGGCTGAGTACTTTGAATGGTATAGATATCACTGAGAGAGTTTTTTTTGTATGTAGGGAGTTTATTGATCGTAGAGAATTTTACGATTCTGATTGATATTGCGTTTTATCTTGAGAGGATTTTCGTATATATATATTGGATTTCGTTGGAAGTCATTGAGATTCAACTTTTTATTTGAATTGTTCAATATATTGATTTTGATTGCTTTTTCGGTCGCTAGGTGGTGGCATTATCTATAGTATTATTTTTGTTGAGATAACAATATACATATCCATTAAAATAAATGAAAAAAATACTATTTTGAAGAACAAAGTCGAATGAAATCGTTAAATCTCTCGAATTTTTATTTGCAAACTTACGAAAAAAAATTCGTGAACCATATAACCTGTATGATTTGGCGCTCAAGTAAAACCACATATATTTTTTGAAATTTTAGTTCAATAATTATCACAATCACATCAAATAGTACATAACCGTCATTACTACGTTTGAGATAAACTCCGCTAAGTTGTTTACATATTAGATACACTTTATTGTTGTAGCGTGACGCTTTTAGCCCATGAAATTCGTGAAAAATTCGTGAATTATGAGTAAGCATTTCTAGGGCTAGTGTTCGAATATAATCGCATGAACCAATAAATTTATAACTTTGTCGAATACGAACAATAATAATAATTCAAACTTACTGTCTCATAATATTTCATTTCTATAAAACTCCATCGAATCCAAAGAAAATCTAGAAACTCACAAGCAATAAAATAATCACACCTCGCCATCTTCACAAATAGCCCATCATTAAAATGATCTATTCTCTCTGTAACACACCAAGTTCCATTTCAAAATTACCTACCATCAATAAAAACCCTCCCCCCTTTTTTTCTCTCGCGATACCACGAACGAACAATCGAACGCAACAAATTCAACGATAAGAAAAGGCAGGCGAAAGACGTTAATCAGCTTGTTATTTACGAAATGGCCGCGTTTTTCATATTTCAACGGGGTAGGGGTGGCTCTTAAGCGAGATAAAGAGGCATCCCCAAGGAGGCGTCGCGCAAGTGTTGCTATACCGTTGCCACTGTCGTGCTGGTGGTGGTGTGCTGCCCAGATAAATGCGTATCTTCTGCATAATGTACTTGGCGCGAAGCACACTTATACACACACACACGAGCGAGCGAAGAGAGTGAGAGCTTGAAGATATAAAAAGTGAGATAGAGGGAAAAATAGTGCAACGGATGCCGTATGCTAAGAAATGAAATGCAGGCTTGAATTTTTGCATTTCAGATGGATTTTTCTTTGTTTGAGTCGGAGAGACTTTGCGAGTGGATGATTTAGTTTTTTTTGGGGGTTGATTTTGCGATTTCAAGTTTTGATGTTGCTTTTTTGCTAAACAATTGTTCTGAGTTGAAGAGATTTTTTTTTAAATTTAGGGATGTGCAGCATTATTAAAAACAAATTGTGACTTACATTATTTAGTTGTCGTTTTTATCGATAGGTGATATGTCTATGTGATTGTGATTTACTACATTCTACAAGTTTATTATTCGTCTTTAGCTGTTAAGCTCCGATCGTTTCAATAATTTTTTATCTTGATGTTTAATTATTGGTGTCGTTGGATTTATTCGTTAGTTTTTATCGTCGTACTGAACATTTATACTTCATAAATAGAAATTAATGATTCAGTTCATCTTCATCTCTATTAAAAAAAAAATTATAAAAACATCACTCAATTCTAACCCATTCACTAAAACCCTCAACAACCAATAACAAAAAAAATCCTCTTCTAATTCACCACCGAACACACCACAAACAATTCCTCTCTATCCGCCCCAGCAAATTGAAAATAACCACGCGACGGAGGACACACGCGGAGAGCATATCACACAAAAGCATCGTCGCACGCGCGTCATAACTCTCATCGATATACGGCACGGCGACGCGAGCGCAACAACAAAGAAAGGCACTCGCGCACTTCGGTATATACAGAAGCTCATAGAGGTGTGTGTGAATCCTCAGGTGGCGTTCCTTCAATTTACCACACACACACATATCCTCCAGAGAATAAGTCTCGCAATAAATTGTCTTACATGAAGTATCTTTTTCTTATATAATGCTGTAAACTAACGAACCGATTTGCAAGCTCTGCTGACGAAGTGAGACGTTTAATGAAGTTACACACACATACACATACTCACTTCGCCGTCAGCGTTTTCACTTCTCTCTCTCTCTCTCTCTCTCTCTCTCGTGCAAGTTCAAGCCATGATCGTTACTCGCTGTTTGCACTTGGTAAACTTCAAAGAGCTTGCGGTTAGAACGTTGGCTTTTCATCAGCTGCTGTACACGTATTCTCTTTCTTTCCTTTTTTTTTCATTAGAACGAGGTTCTTACGAGAGAGAGAGAGAGAGAACTCGTATAGTTTGTATTTCTCAAGTATTATTGTCGCGAAGTTTTGTTATTTTTCGCTAAGTGTTGAATTCAACTCGGAACATACATTCCTCATCAATCCGTATACATATCCAAGCAAATTACACACGCAATCGCAGCCTAATTCGCGACACATAAGCTAAAATACGATCGCTCAAAGAAAAGAAAAACAAGCATCTCGCTAACACGTGTTACGTCAAATCAAAATCCAAAGCTTTCGCGCGGCAGCAATTTATAATTCGAACTATCTCGAGAGTGAGAGAGCGAGCCAAAATAAATGGGGCGTCGTGCTTGCACTCACACACACACACACACACATCCAGGGCGTTTCCGCTTTTATCGGAGCGAGCGTTTCTCCTTTTATTTCTTCGACGACGGAGAGCCAGATGCGACTAACTGCCACTTGCAGCTTTCTCTCTCTCGCTCTTTCCGGACGAGATCATTCCGGTTGAGAGCTCTTTTTTTTTTGTTTGAGAGGGAAGGGAGGGATCCGATTGACGATTTGTGGTAAGCGCTGTCTTCTTCTTTTTTTTTTTGGTGGATGTCGATGGTATGGTGAGATGTGGATTTGCCGGGTGATTTATGGGAGAGTTGATGGGGGAGAGTGGCTTGAAATGTGTCAGTGTTGGTGCGATGACTTGATTACGGTTAAAATGTTGGCTTAATTCGTAAGCTTAAAAATTATGAATTTATTAACGTTGAAATTTAATGGCAATTATTTTCGTACTCATCGTGTATGATGAATTTGCTGCAAAAAGAGCGATAATAGAAGCAATTAAATACTCCTGAATTATTACGCATACGTTTAAAAGTTTGATGAGCTTTTTTGTGGAAGAATAAAAAAAGTGAATTGTCAGCTGGAGTTATTTAATCTCTTCATCTATAATTTACGTCCGTTGAAAACTTAATGGAAGCAGTGAAAGATGAATTGTGATCACGCGAGGATCTATGTACGTAAATGGAATTAAAGTTTTGATAATTTTTTAAATTCTAATTTTTTTTTTTTGATAATCAAGTTTTGGTTGGTTATAACTTTTAACAAACTCACCTCCAACTTTTAGCTTGAATCTCGTGAATCATATTTGAAAAATTAGATGGATATAAGTAAAGTGTAGTTAGTTTATTCGTAATCTGATTGGCTGAGAAATAGTCACGAAATTTTTAGTTTGTATGTGGCAACAGATGCGCGCGTAGCGCGCCCGACGTCAATATTATAAAATGAAAAAAAAAGAATTAGTTATATGACGACGTGTCGCACTTTGTATCAATGAATAATTTCACTGAAATTTCAATAAATTTAAAAATCTGTAATTTTCAAACTTCGTCTTCATTTCACATTTCATTCAAACATAAACAGACCTAAATTACATTCAGAGAATGTAGACAAACGTAAATGTTTGCAGACAAAACCGAAAAACAGCGAGACAATAAAAAGGAAATCACGACCAATAAACACAGCAAACAAAGACTGTCAAGAAATTAGAGGTGTAGAGACACCCAACACCAAATTTCCGAAATCGTTACGACGAACAGCACACAGCAGATTCCCTTTATTACAGCGTAACCGCAAAAAAAAAAAAAGAAGCTTTTTGGCTCCCTCTCACTCTCTCTTCCTTCACTCCCTCGAGGAAAAAAGATATTGCGTATATATACCGTACAGACACCTTTTGTGAGGTCGGATTTCTCCTCGGACGACACTGCCTTTTATCGAGTTCTCCTTCTCTACCTATATATACGCTTATAAATCGTACTCGCTTCGCGCGTATAATGCTTCGCCGAAAAGTCCCTTTCGAAAAAAAAAGTGGAAGCGGAATATCTCTTTTTCATGGCTGTGCAATCGATTTGTCGCTGATTTACGCTTCGACTACTTCGCTCTTTTTCCGATGGGATATATACATATATACATGTATATTCGAATCCTTTTTTATAGGTTTACTTCTTTTTTTTTTTTCGTTTGTAGGGATTGGTTTTTATATGTCGCAGTTGTTGGATTTGGCTTTGAATTGCGTTTGTGGTGATTATATAAATGAATTTATCGATTGTGTAGCATAAAATTGTTAGAATCCGATTGAAAGTTTGATTATGAATCCACAAGCTATTTGTTAGATTATCACGTTTATTGTTGGCTGCTGCATATGGTGAAAATAACTTCTACATTCATTTGTAATTCGAGTTGTAATTTTAACCCTATCGCTAAAAATATTTATCATTCTAATTTCGTTTTAATATATTCGATCATTTTAAAAGCGTTGTTTAAACATAAACTTCCACAAATTAGATTTTCACACATCAAAATCATCCTATCAACAAAAAATAAACTCAAAATCAAGACACACATATCAACAACTAATACTATATCTAACCCACATATACACAACCAATTACAGAAATTCCTTAGGTAACGATATATATTACGGATATATCACGCACTGTACACGTACGTGTGTAGCTCGCACAAGCGCGCACTAAATCACGTCAGCTGGCAACAAACGATGAACAATGCTGAGTGCAATGCTGCTGCTGCTGCAGCAGCAACAACAATGCAACGTAAATCAGCAAACCTCGCGCCACCACCGTAATTCAAATTTATACATTCTATGCGAAAAGAAGAAAAAAAGCACATCCTAATTATATATTTGCCGTCAGACGACCGCTACAAAGGGGTGGATAGCCTATTTTAATTAATCACTCTTATGTACGTGTGTGTATACGCATACGTGTACGTGTGTGTGTGTGTGTGTGTGTGTGGAAAGGATTAGCCTCTTAGGGGGTTTAGGAATTTGCGAGGCCCACGGGGGACACACGTGATGGCTTGCTGAAATATGGAAATGTTGTTCTTGCGAAAAGCTGGGGGGAGTTTTAGTTGGCGAGTAGGGAATTAGTTTGCGATTGGGGGGTGGTTATGTGCGTCGTTAGTTTTGCAATGAAGGGAGGAGAGAATGTATAACGATCGGAAAGACGCGTGATTAAAAAATTATTTTACAACAGTGTATGGGAGATATGAATCTCGCGTGAAATATATATATACGAATCGGAATGATAAATCAATTAGATTCGAATTCGAAAAAAAAGCTTAAACCGCAAAAAAGCTCGTAGCATTAAAGTCTCGTTATAACGATGCGGGTATGTGCGTTTAACCCTCCGTGTTTGGGCGTGAGGGTATCAAATTTAACGAACGAACATCCATCCCTTAAAGCCTCGTCGATATCGGCTAGATTATCTTCTAAACGTTGATTCTCTCTCTCTCTCTCCCTCTCCGCGCACACAATGCGGGAGCTTTATGTACATCGATGAATTTACATGGATTTTATGTGGTTGTGTCGTAATATGCAGGTGTTTTGGAAGTTATTACTGTATATATAGTGGAGCAGGTTTATTACGTGACGTTAAATGGGGGCTAATAAACCCTTTCGCGGAGTAATATTTGTCGTTAATGTATGCGAATATGCCATTATTACGCGCGATGAAATCACGGGTCAGTCATTACGTCGAGAGTGGTGGATGTTTAACAATGGAAACTTGTTGTTTCGAGTGATATTTACACTCGATTTCTCTCTGGAGTTTCAATATTGTTTATTAACTCGTGATCGAAATAGAAATCGATAAATAATAAATGTTATTTATAATTCTGTGGAAAACTTCTATTATGATTGAATGAAAGATTAATTGATGCAGAATTGTAAAAAAATGCAAAATTGTTTTCGTAACATCAAAATTTTAGAATTTTTTTTTATGTACTTCTCATTGCTTTTTGTTGGTACACACAGTTCGCCACCAGATGATTTTTCATTCAGCTTTTAATATCACAGAAAAGTTGTTCTTCTCATTCTACTTATTGAAAACTAATATTGCATAGTGTTATTATTTGAAAAAAAATAATACTGTTAATAATTAATCAAACTTTAGTATTCTATCAAACTCGTCCAATTCAAAAACCGACCGAAATATTACATTCGCACATACACAAAGCGCCAAAACGGCCTTTAGGATAGCGTTCTCGCGATTTCCACAAATAATCCACGACTAATCCACGACTGCAACAGCCGGCAAGGGAAAGAGAGAGAGAGATGCGCGCCCGAAATAACAAAGCAACAACTCGCTCTCGCCCTCTCTCTATCAAAACTTTCGCTGGGCGGTCAAAGAGATTCCTCGAGGCGAACGAGCCGCAGACCATTAAACCGGCTGCACCTCCACCTCCTCCCACCCAAAATAAACATTAAAATCTCATTACATCGCGCTGTGTTGTTGTTGTTTCCTTTTTTTTTATTAGAGCATAGGAATTATTGTTCCGCGAAAAGTCGGCTGATAAGGAGGATAATTCTTATCGCAGGGGGTTTTATTGTTTTGAGCGGAGGGACGAAGGTAGTAATTTTTAGGTTCTTGTTATTCGCGGGATTGAGGTTAATGGCGATATGCTATATTTGTCATTATGATTTAATGGCCAGGGCTGTATTTGTTTTATAGTTATGGAGCTGGATTTAGTGCACTGATACGAAGAAAGAGATTATAATGAGGGGTTGCTTTTTTTATGTATGTATTTTTTTTTTCACTTTTCTTTCATTTACTTTTGGATCCATATTCTTATGATGATAATTAATTGTTTATAGTAATGCAAAAAATATATACCTGTATATCGATTAGATTATATTTTACAACAATTTTTTTACAACCCTCAATTCCTCATACAAACCCTCGCGAAAATCAATCAAAATATCGTTTGTACTCACGTAATTCCCCCGAAAAAAAAAAATATATATCGTCATACTGAATCGAAAACTAACAGTGCACATGTCTGTTGCAGTTGTCGGAGCTGGAGCAACGAGTGCTCGAGGCAGAGGGACGAGCCGACGAGGCGGAGGATAAGGTAAAGTGCATCTAACGTTTCAGGATGGTAAAACGACATTTCGCATGCAAAGTGTTAGATATAACTTGCATACAGTCTTTTTCAATATCGCATATATGTCTCAATTTTATCCTCGATATCTGTATATATACACAATGTTTTATGGATCGAACGGATGCACCGAATCGCGCTCCTAGCGCCAGCTTGCTTCCGACAGGTGTAAGCTCTCGCGCGAGGGAGAGAGCTTTTACCGACCGACGATGAAAGCTGAATAGGGGAGGAATGTTATTTAATTTGTTATTATTTGTTGTTGTGAGGATAGGATAGGTATTTATTTTCTATATTTCACATCGATAACTTCTATTGTTTTTACTTCATCCAGTTTCATCATTTTTTTTTTCATAATTCACAAAGCTCTTGTAAATATTCTCGTAAACGGAAGCTTTTTTTATAGCCAATTATTCATATTCTCCTGAATATTGTGTGACGGAGTAGATCATGACGTTATTAGCAATTTTAATCTTACAGTTATTTTATTCATGGGTGCATTTATTGGCTCGCTTAGTCTTCGGCATGAAGCAGCAAGCTCTAACAAAATTCATGAGGTGAAAAGTTTATGACCACTAATTTTTAATTTTTGATATGATTTCAATCTTGACGAGCGGTCATTAAATAATTCTTGAAAAGTTTTTGTTTTGGTATAACAGGGAGAGTTTCACTGTAGATTTCACTCTTTTTTATTATCTCGCAAGTACAACTTGACTCTTAATTACGATTAGAAATACTTGATTGCCAAATAGAATTTATAAAAGTGTAATTTAATTAATTGCCTCGATAAATGTTGCAATTCTACCACCAGGTGGCTTGTGATTCAATGTAATGAATAATGCTCTTTCGAAAATAAATGTTGGTTCTATTTGGAATCATTATCCATGAAAATGAAAACATTTCTATAGATCCCGGATGAATCCGCATTATGACAGCTCTTATTGTCAATTTATTATAGTTATGAATTTTGTATTCGGCGAATTAGAAAACTCAATAAAATTCTACTTTAAGTTACATTAAATTTAACACATAATATTAAACAATTGAACTAATTTTATCGATAAGAATCAATAAAAACTTTCTTTGTTTGTTTATAAAATAAAAATAATTATCTTCATGAAAGTTAAAATATAGCAAAAATTAAGTTTTCACAGATATCATCCTTTCAAAATGTTTCTTGTAAAAAAAAAAAACATTTTCACTTGTCAAAACTCGTCACCGAAACCCTCATCACTCATCGTTCCCCATTCATCCAACTCTTTATCAACCTGTCCACACATCAAACTTCCCCATCGATAACACACCATAAGTAGATTCTCAAAAACTCAAAAAAAAAAAAAGGTATTCGTTACTTCCCCCGATAACATCCTTTATACACATTACCGACACACGATCTCTGTCTATCTCTCTCTCGGTCTCTTGCCCTGGAACTTGCAGAGACTCCAGTTGCATGCAACTGCAGTAGAAATACTTTGGGGTCGCCTCTGTCGTCTCGTCGCACGGCGGTGGTCGTCGGCGGCGGAGGGGTTGGATTGTGCGCTTGCAAGTAGTAGTAGTAGAGGGGTAGCGGTTCATTGATTTTCGTCGTCGTGCGGTGGCGGCGGCGGCGGTGGCAGCGGCGAAAGAGAGAGTGTTTGGCTGTACTGTACTTCTCTCTCTCTCTCTCACACACACACACTCGTTCGTACAACGTACAGAGAAAGAGAGAAAACGCGCGGCTTGGTTTGCAAGATGGCAGCGAGCGAACCAACTGGTTATTGTAGATAGCGAACGCGAATCCAATATTTATTTGATATTATAAATAATATTTTGTGCGCGCGCGTCTTTGTGTGTGTGCGTTGCGTTATGGATCTCGCAGGCGGCAGGTGACACGTGCAAGGTACGCCTGAGAGAGAGAGAGTGCAAAAAAAAAATAATAATAATAATAAATAAAAAAAGCTTCAACCGGTGGAGAGAGATAGAGAGTGACACGGGTATTGTGTGTGGTGTAAGTTTTGTCATTTTTTTTTTTTTTGAAACGAAAACGAAGCTTTGAAAGAAAAGCTTTCATTTTTTTTCATCATTCACTCAACACCGCGATTACGTAAGCTTTTGACGCGACGAGCTTGTGTGTGTGTTTTTTTTTTCTCTTCGATGTTTGGTGAAAAAATCAACGGCGACGATGTACCTACGACGACGACGACAGGTGATCAACCTTATACACACGTAGCATAGACTTGCAGTCGTTGACCTTATGTGTGTGTCTGTGCATATACGCTCGATTGCGTTTATTGACGGCGTGCTTTTCCCATTTGTGATGGGAGAGACGAGTGATTGTTGATGCTGTTCGGGGTGATCTTTTTTTTACGTTCGTTCTACTGCTGCAGTGTCTGTGAAATCTTGGTGTGTGTATAAGTGAGGTTCTTCGAAGAATGTATAGTTGATGATTTTAGAGTGCAAGTTAAATTTCATCTTCGTAGTCACGCAAAGGCTTTCTAAGTAATCAATCACGATTCGTAAATTCACCACTGCAGTGTCTCAGCCACCAGATGGCTTTTAATCCTACTTTCATCATCATTTTAGTGAATTTCGTTTTAGTAATGCTTATCTAATTTTCGTTGGTTTAACAAGGTGTTCTTTGAAATGATATGACCCAAAAAAAATTCATACTCATTACCATCTGCCGTTCAACATTCATTAACATAAAAAAGTTCGAATTTCCAATTCATCAAACTTCATCAATTACCCACAGCTCAATAAAAAAAAGCTCTTCAAATCTCAGACTCGCGCGACAATCCAAATGACAATGAAAGTATGTTAATCGATGCGACTCCTTTTTTTTCATCCTTCTTTTGTTTCGTCGACACACACTGCGCTGTCATATACCAGTGTGATAGCACGTGAGTAGGTCTGTTTGCCCACGTATCCTATTCAGCGAAGAGAATTCGTGTGTTCAAACTTTTTGGCAAACGGCCACTCGATTTGCGGGATAACGGATTTTTTTCTTCTTCTTTATTTTTTTACGTCTAATTCGATAAAAATTGCAGGTTCGTTGTTTTTCTTTTTGTGTATGCTGCTCGATTGAGATAGATAGAGCTTCTTTTGGAGGTGGAAGTAGGTTGAGTTCCGATGATTTAGTAGGGATTTGAATATCGATTTGGATTATTCGGTGAATTCTATTGCTTGTCGCGAGGTTGTATTATTCAAATGCGATATATTGGAATTGCTACGTCGATGTGGATTAGTGTCTTTATATATGGGTATCTTGGATGAGAAATGTCGAATGGAATTGTTCAAATCTTCTTAGCGAAGTTTAATATGACATTCTAAAAATATTCGTAAATTCATTCGTCATTAATCTTGATAAAAGTTGATTGATTTTCATATGCGTTTAACAATTCTTTATCATCGAACCTTATAATTAATCGATTGTATTTGATAATCATTGCTAGGTGGCTTCTAATCTTCAACTATATTAAAATCCTTTCAAGTGAATAAATTTTCCATCCAATTTTCGGATCATTCAAAAATAAACATTGATGCAATTTGAATTCGTAAATAAGTCTTCTCTTATGCCTTTTTCCTCATAACGTTTAGGAATCGAATCTATTAAATTTTCGAAATGTTGTACATACGTTCATTGCTAGGTGGCTGGTAATCTCGTGTCGATATATAATACTACGGAAAAAATCTTTTGAGGGAATAAATTACAGTCCAATTTGTATATCATTGAAGAAAGTAAATGTTGATGATTTCGGATAATATCGCGACATTGCGGTTGGTAAATAGAATAGTTAATTAATCTATATTTTTAATATTAATAAACAAAACTAAATCTCAACGTTTACACAATCAAATATAAAACAAACATCAATATGACAAATTATAAAATCTCAATTTCCACAAACTGAAACGAAAATACGATAATCCATTCAAAATTCTTCACTAAAACAACAATCCACCATTCATTCACCCCCCACTGTCATCATAAAAAAAGTCTCTCTAGCATTAATGAAAATGCCTATCGTAAACGTTTTCCATTAATACTCATCATCCCCCTTCGACACCCTCACATGACGCATCAATCGTCCCGCATGTGATTCAGCTGTTCGAACAATCATCATCGTGTGTGTCGTCCGAATGAAAAAAAAAAAAAAGAAAAGTGTAACTGCGTAAGGGTCACAGAACTCTCACGAGCGCACATGTGTTCGTGTATAAGCGCCCCCTTGGGTTGTTGGCTACTCGCCAGAAGTAGCAGCAGCAGCCATGACTCACCCACCGTCGTCGTCGTCGTCGCCGGCGTTTTCAGTCGCGAACTTGACTGTCGTCCGATCATACACACACAACACGCAGCTCCGTTTAGTGAAATTATACATAAAGGTTTCTTCGTTCGAATCATGGATTTAATATTCAACGGTAACTGACGCTTTTACACTTTTTTTTTATACTTCGCTTTGTTTGTTGATGATGGCTTTGTAAAGGCTTTCTAATATATTTTTGGCTTTGTTGAAATTAAAAAAAGCGAGCTTGATTATATGTATACACAAAGCTTATGTAGGTAAAAAAAAATTTATTGTTATTTTTTTTTTCATTCATTCGTTACGAAGGACGAAAATTTATTCGTACACGCGCTAAGAATATAAGTAAAAAAATAAGGGGGGGGGGGATTGGTTGTAGTACTGCCGGCCGGTATTGATTTCCCTCGTGGCGGTTGTATAGCGTGTGCAGGGTTGCTCCCCCCTTTTCTCTCTCTTTTCAGGAGTCACCACGACATCGATTTTTTTTTTTGACAGCTGCTCGCTCTATCTCTCTCCGCACGCGGCCGCACGTGTTTTTTTTTTTGTTCAAACACTCCTGAATTTTTCTTTATGGCTTTGTATTCCTTTTTTTTTTTCGTTTAACAAGTGAAAGTGTTAAAACATTTGGTTATAGGCTAATGTAGAATGTCATCGTCGAGTTATGAGCATATCAGCCATGTTAAGGAAAAGGTACAGTTATGCTAAATTGATTTATCGTAGATAAAAAAAACGCCTAAACTCTAACTATTTCTCTATATATATATCTATAATTTCTTTATGTATCGTAAAAGTAGTTTTGAGAAAAAAAAAATGTGAGAGACTTCGGCGGATCCTATAGTGCACGTGACTTGCTATGGCCGCGTCGTCTCTTTTTAGTTCCTTTTCTTGTCCCCCCCCGCGGGTGCATCCGTTCCTATGTATGTATATATTTATATACATCAATCGATGATCCATAAGACATCAATCATTGAATCTTTTATAGTGGATTTTCACACTTTGGATGATTGTTGATAAAGATAATAGCATTTGGGAGTTGGAGAAAACTTTGATGTTTACTCGTTCATTAACAGATAAACTTTACTTTTGTTATTCACATCAATCATTCTTCCATTAGCCTTAGCAAAAGCAAACAATTAACAACACTCACTATGAATGTAATCCAACAATCATCCACGGTAACTCAAACAAAAAAAAAACAAAAGAAGGAGAAGAAAAAAAAAGAAACCATTGTATTGCGTAGGTACGGATGATGGAGGAGCGGCTGGTGAAGGGTGAATACTGCCTGAGCACCTCGCAAGTGGATTCACCAAGTCAATCATCGCTGCCATCCACCTCGGGCGCGCAGAATGACGAGGTACACTGCGCTTGTATCAGCAAACTAGAGACTCAAGTCGAGGAACAGGTATAATCTAATTTTCTCGTAAACTGAATTTTCTCTTCTTCGTCTTCTTCCCTCCCGCGAGAGAGAGAGAGAGAGAGAGAGAGAGAGAGAGAGAGAGAGAGAGAGAGATTATAAAATTAACCACGCCCGAAAGGCCCTTTTATCTTCTAAAAACAACAACGAGAATATATAAAGTGCATCCTCCGACGACGGAGACGACGAAGAAGCGAAGCGAGTGTGACGAAAATAACCAAGTTTTAATAACACATGGTGTGTTTATAGCGTCAACTGCGGCTACAAGACGCGCGCCAAGTGGAAGCCAAGGCAGCACGTATCAAGGAGTGGGTGACGAACAAACTGCGCGAGCTCGAGCAGCAGAATCAACACCTACGCGAGCAGAACAACAAGTGTAACCAACAGCTCGAGTTGCTTCGAAATCATATCACCAATATCGGCCTTAGACCACCCGTAAGTTTTTTTTTTCATCATCCATAGCTTCAAGTTTTCGAACAATATGTTGCGGGCATTTTATTTTGAAAGTAATAATGGGAATTGAAGTTCGTGCGAATTGATTGGGAAAAAAAAGTCTAAAATTGGTTGGATTTTTGTACTAATAGGTGGCTTTTTCATTCGATTGATCGCGCTCAATTGAATTGGCGAATTGTAGAGATAAATTTTAACATTTCTATCGATATTTGAATGATAATTTTTAATTAAAAAGCTTCCGATTGTAATTGATTTTTTTCAAAACACACTTTTACAGTATTTTTTTCGGCTGAAATCTACAATCTTAATGAAATAAAATTATACCCTGAGTCTGACTTCAAAACACATTTCATTCGAATTCACGGAGCAATTGTTAAAAATAACGTTAATTTTATATTCTTACAAATTTTGGATTAAAGTTCCATAGAAAGTTTTTAGAAAATAAACCGAACATCGTACAATTTCTCATCGTGCTTTGTGGTAACTATATAATGTTTTGTTTCTCAAATAAATACTTTATTTTTATTTTAGTCAATCCGCATTACTCGATTTATTTTCATTAAAATCAAATTAAAATTCAAAGTACCAAATCCAATCAGCAACCCATAAAAGCATCCCATCCCCCAATCGCCAAAATCGCATCATTATGATCATCACCCGCGCGTATAACAAATCGTTTTTTTCGCACATATACCCATGACTCACAGTCGTCTTATCTGTCTGTCTCCGAAAACACATATATAGCTTCTGCCGACATCGCGAGCCTCCTTATCATTGGACGTCGATCCGAGTTTGCGCAGACGCTCGGAGAATCTCGAGGGCACGGCCCAGGTGGTCGTCGGCGGCGCATCGGACCAAGCATCAGCATCGCATCAGCAGCCAGCGTCCTCGCAACTACCCGAGCCTCAACAAACGACCAGGCATCGACGACATCTCTCAGCTTGTGGTACCATTCATCAGACTACCGGGCAAAACGCTAATATGGACTCGACGTGAGTTTTTATTTTTTTTTTTGCCGATTTTATTTTTTTTATTCTTCTTGGGGGGCGAGGTCGAGATACCTTCTTCTTCTTTTTTTTTTAAATTGGAGAAGTAGGCTAGTAGGTGTGTTTCGGCTGGAATTGCACTTCAGGGGATTGGTATTTTCTCGTTGAGATTGCGGCACGCTGCGTTGGGATTTCAAAAGGGATGGTTTCGTTTATTATTTGTGGTAATGAATGGAAGTTTCTTTTTTAAAAACTTCGCACGTATTTTCTTTCATATCCTGCGGAATTGCATTCTTTTTCTTTTCTTTTCGCATCCCCATTGCAGTTTCTTCGGAGAGATCAATACATTGTTGGAGCGAGAAGAATTCCGGGCAGCGATCTTCTTCCGATATAATAATGATATCAGTTTATTGTCGGTAGTTCGATTAAATCTGACTCATTTTATGATCGTACTTGTATAGAAGCGATCGTTACAATTATTATTTTGGTACTGAGAAATGTGAGTCAGATAATTGTTCGACAGCTCGGTTGAATAATAATTGTTGCCATGCAAAGTATTTATTTGTATAGCAGCTTTTAATTTTGAAATGTTAAATGTTTCTTTGAAGTATTGTTAATAATTAAAGTGTGAAAACTGATCAATAGTGATTTTATTGCTGATGGCTGAAGTTGGTATGTTCACTATAGGTGGGCTTAACTTCGATTTCTATATAATTATCAATGGAACTATGATCATTGACTTTTAAATTTTCAATACTTTCTTGAACATAATCGAATATAGGTTCGTAGTTTTCTAGTTGTAGTATGCAATGCTCTCCGTCTCACTAAAATAAATAAATAAATAAATAAACAAAAACAATTATCCATATCTTTCAGTCTACTATCCGAAGAGCTCGCCGCAGCCGTGGAAAATCTGGTGATGCTACCAACCAACATAGCCACGACATCAGCCGCAATATCCGACGGAAGTTTGAGTCGCGACAGTTGCGTAGCCGACAGTTGCGTGGTGGACAACGACAACGAGCAACTGCACGATTACGCAGAAATTTATACACCATGTCGAGAAGGTCCAGCAACGGCACCATGGGGACAACAAAATAACAATCAAGTTGGTGGTACAGTGGTGACCGTCGAGGACGTTGGTACACCAAGGCCACCAACGCCACCGTTGCACAGATTCCCCAGCTGGGAGGCTAAGATTTACCAGGTGACCGACGCCGTCGTTCGCGCGGGGACCGAAGCTACGGTAGTCATTTCTTTTCTACGATGATGATGATGATGTTTTGTCGTCGTGTGCTGTGATCACTTCTATACCTATTTTTTTTTTTTCGTGTGGTGTGCAATTAACATTACTTTTGTGTTTTGGTTTTTTTCATTATTGTATTTTTTTCTTTATTTTTCCGAGTGATTATATTATAGAGTCTATGGGAAATACGTTTCGGTCCCCGCTCTTGTGAGTTTTAGCACTAACTGATTGATTGTATTTGATAATCATCTAAATAAAATTTTGACACTTTTTACGATGTTTACGTATTATCATCGGAAGAAGAGTCCATTTTTATTATACGAATCTCAAATATAGTGCATGTTCAAGAATTAAAATCATTTATAACCAAATTTTATGCATATCTTAATTAAAATTTTTTGAAATAGGTTGCCGATGGAGGCCTGGGAATTGGACCTCCGACGAACGATGACCCTTCCGTACCTTCAACGACCACGAATACAACGTCGTCGAAACACTCACACGCAGGACATAATCTCACGGGACACAATTTGCAAGGATACTGCGATATTTCGGTGCCAGTTTACGCTACGGTCAAAGGTATTTATAGAAAGTTTCTTTCTGTAATTTTTCGTTGAGATAATTAGATAGTAATATAAGTAGCTGCAGCGTTTATGACGGTAGATGGCTTCATATTCGACAATTATGCAGTCATTTAGTGTACTTTTCGTTTCAAAAAGATGGAAAGTTGAGCAATAAGGCGTAATTATTTTATCAAATTTCCATTTAAACATAACGTTTTGTTTGTTCAACTTTTTTAAATGATGAATTTAATATGATCAACGTTCAATAAAATTACAGTAAATTTTTCAATTTTTACATGGTAGCGGTATGAATTTGTTGGGTTTCGAGTATGTATTCAACCTCCATTACTAATTTTTTTTCCCAAATTAAACAGGTCGAGCTAGTCAGATAAGGTCGATGCCATTCGGCGACAGTTCGGACGACAGTTCCGACGGCGAAGATCATCAGAATCAAACGGAAACCAACACGCGAATAACCAACAGTTCCTCCGAAAACACCGACTCATCACTCGGCAGCGCGAGCAGTCCGTCGAAGAGCGTCAAAACCACCAGTAGTTTGAGTCCTGCGAAACGTAGTTCCAGTGGTTCACCCAGCAAAAGTGTGAAACGCGGTAAGTCGCGAATTTTCGCAATTCTTATTCTTCACGCGCAGACGCAAAAAAAAATCTTGTCAACGTCTGCTTTATTTTAACGCGACAGACACTTCTTTAGAATCGGGATTGTCGGAAGACTACGCTATTCCACCCGACGCTCTCAGCTCGACGTCGCTCGAGTCCAGTATGCCGAGTTTATTAATGCGAGTTTCCGGCGAGAGTCCTAAGCGGCAGGAATCGTTGGAGAAAGTTGGTCATTTAGCTAAACTTGGTGGGAAATTGAAAACTTGGAGGAAGAGATATTTCGTGTTGAAAAATGGGACGCTGTGCTATTGGAAGAGTCAGAATGACGTTAATCGAAAACCCCAAGGACAGATTCTGCTTGACGAAGTTTGCAGGTTTGTTTTTTTTTTTGTTAATTTGTAAATCAATTTGTATTGTGGTTTTTAACTTTTATTTTGAAAGACGATGATTTGTGATTGATAATTATTTCACCAGATGGCTTTCTATATAGTTTCTTTTCTCTATTAACTAAAATTTTATACTTGACTGATAAATTAATTTGTTCCGTCTGAAATTTTGAAAAATTTCAAGTTTATTGTAATACTCGTCATATAAAAATCTTAAATAGTTTGTCACAAATATGTATTTAAAGTACCATAAATTATCCAGAGAATAAATGTACCGATTTATAAAAATTTACAATTTTTTTCTCTCGTAATTTTTATGAAAATAATATATACCCACAGGATAAACCGAGCAGAAGGAGCAGCGACATTCGAGATAGCAACCGGCAAGAAAACCTATTACTTAACCGCCGATTGCATAGCGACAATGGAGGACTGGATACGAGTGTTACAAAATGTACAGAGGCGAAACGCAACGAAATTATTACTCAGCAGAGAAGACAATAAACCGACGATCCAAGGCTGGCTCACGAAAGTGAAGAACGGCCACGCGAAGAAATGCTGGTGTGTCCTAATCGGCAAAATGTTCCTTTACTTCAAGTGCCCCAACGATACTGTAAGTGTACTTCACATACCAATAAATAAATAAATAAAAAAAACTAATTAAGATATTAAACTCTCTCACAGCAAAATCCAATAGGCCAAATAAACATGCGAGACGCGCGAGTGGAGGAGGTGGAGCACCTGTCGGACAGCGACAGCGAGGAACGTGACTCGGAGAGCAGCCAAGAGTACACTATCGGTATTTTCCCCTCGCATCAGGGCCCCACTTATCTGTTACTGCAACAGAAACAAGACAAAGACAACTGGCTGTACCATTTGACGGTTGTATCTGGCGGTGGACCAAACGCCGGAACGCAGTACGAGCAACTGATTCAGAGGCTGATGGAGACAGATGGCGATCCAAATTGTGTTCTTTGGAGGCATCCGTTGCTGTTACACTCGAAAGAGAATATTACCAATGCGCTCACTAGTCTTACCTCCGAAACTTTGCAGTCGGAGGCTGTTAAGTTGTTCAAGGTTTGGGCTTTGTTTTTATAAAAAAAAGAAATAATTAACGACGTTCTTTCAGAAAAATTGTACTTCTGAAAATTAAGAATAGCTACGGTGAAAATGTTAATCCATTCGTTATCGTCAATCCAGGCTGTCCAGCTATTCATGTCGGTCGCAGTCGAGCAAGCGGGTATCGACTATCACGTGGTTCTCGCGCAAAATGCACTTCAGCAGTGCCTGGATCAGCCGGAATTACAGTCGGAATTCATCTGCGCACTGGTAAAGCAGACGAGTCGTCACACGCAGCATCGTATTGGCGTACAGGTAAAAAAGGCCGCCAAAATTGTGTCGCTGGGCACTGCGCGCGTTGTAAGTCCTGCTTATTTGTTTAACAAAAAAAAATACCAAACAAACGATCACTCCGTTTCGCTGTTTCTCGTTAAAATTTCATTTTTGTCAAACGAGAAATGGGGTAGCGGATGTATACGCGCTTGGTCAAGTATCGAAACTAATATCTTATTATGCTTTTTGAACGTAAAAAAATATAACACGAAATATCGTTCGATTGAATTTTTTAATCAAGCGATATTTTAATACTCGAGACAATCAAGTAAGTTGGTAGTCCTTGTTTTGTGTGCGGTAATTTACCCCACTAATTGACGATTAACAAGTTTTCTTCTTAGATCGTAGAATTTTGTGTTAACAAAAAAAAATAAAATGCAAATTATACTTGACGAAGTATTAACAAATAATTTTAGTTTACGATACCACTCAGTCACATTTCACTTTCATTTGCCGCTTTAAATGTGCTGCTGCTATCTAATATACTCACTATAATCACATTATTGCATGCATTGTTATCTCAACACAAAACCTACTACATTTCACCGACAGAACAGAATCAATTTTAACGTAACGAAAGAAAAAAGAAAACGTTGATTCTGTTCTAACATACAATCGATAAATCATATGAATCATTTACTTTATAACGCCCAAACGTGCCGAACGTACTTTGAAATTGATAATCCATTCGATGTGTTAATTTTGACTGTGTGTAATCACCTATTGATTCGAAGCTTTGCACTAGATATTAGATTAAACTTATATGAAAAAAAAAAACAAAAAGTACGTTCAGCGTCACGCACACACTTGCAGAATGGTATGTTGGTGTACATTTTTAAAAGAAAAAAAAAATCTTTGAATAACGAAGTCTCACACACATGAAAATTACTCTCGATTTTTTTTTACCTGTTTTCTGGCGTTCTCTTTATTTTTAATTTGCATCATATATATATATATATATAGCTGGTTCTCTCTCTTTATAGCTCTCACTCTCCTCAATGATATAGTTATTTATTTGAAAGTCAAGTTTTATTTTAAATCACTGTGTTAATTATTTGAATGACGCTTAGAGAATTCAACTATTTTAGTGGCAGCTAGTTGACGACACCCTCGGTGTAGAATGTTTTTTTGTTAACTATATATAGGTTGGCCGATGATGATTTCGTTTATTAGTCTCACACCATTTGTTACGTTTTTTTTTTCGTATTACATAGAGCTTATATACGATTAAGTCATGCTTTTATATGAAAATTTATATTATCCACTTCGCAAGTGTCTTATCTACTATTATCTATCTATTAATTGTGATAGACATAGGTTGCTAATCATCTCCATTTCGGTGATCGAAAATTGCCAGGTGCTCAGTGTCTCAGGGTATGAGGTTTTACAATTACATGGATAATATTAACCCTTTTTCGAATACTTTGCTGTGGCCCCTCTTGAATATCCTCCATTGCTTTTACTAACTGGAGGGCAAACATTTTGGTTTTTGATTATACCCCTTGCTGTTTTTTAATTCTATTTTTCGATACACATTTTTCAATATATACACAATAAATATCTTCATATTTTTTGATATTATGATAAAACTCCATAGATAGTATGCTATATCTCCTCATAAATATTTAATGTTTACAATAGCTTAATATATGCCTTCAAAATTTGAAGAATCCTTTGCAGAGTAAGTAAAAATAATTTCCGAATATATAAGGTGATACATTATATTTCAGAATAAATATTGACTTTTATTGATAAAAATATTGAAAACTCTTAATTTTAAAAATGCGTTACAAATCATAATTGTGAATTTTATTTCAATTCAATTGTCCTATTTTGTCATTCATTACTATCCCAAATCAACCATCAATTTCTACCCCTATCAAAGTCAAATATTCAAAAAACCATAAAAGAGAGACCATAAGAATAAAAAAAAAGAAAAAGAAAAATCGAGTAGTACCGGTATCCATCAAGAAAAAAAAAAAGATCCACCAAGCAAGTACGCCAGCATAGCCTAAATCTTGCAGCAACTCCTGTTGTGCGCGACGCAGTCGCTGTTCACGTGCGACACGCAGGGTCCCAACACAGGTGCTGGGACCCCGGATAACGCGGATGCTCAGTCGACCGCATCAACATCTCATAGTCCCTCGTTGGCGCAGGCACACTCCACCGCAAATCTACTCGACTGCAAGACAAATCCAGCTCAATACGTTCTCGTCCAAGGTTGGCAATTACTCGCATTGGCCGTCTCGCTATTCCTACCTAGAAACAACAGGCAACTTTGGTATCTGAAGTTACATCTGCAGAGGAACGCCGACACAAAGTCAGTCGTAATTTTTTTTATCTCTCTCTCCCCACTCACACACTCGATATATATACGCATATAACAACAATTCGATTCGTCGAAAGAATCTTCATTAAACACGCGAATACCTTTAACCCGCAGAACGGAATGCGGCAAGTACGCGACGTATTGCGAGCGCGCGGTGGAGCGAACTCTGCAGAACGGCAGTCGGGAGGTGAAGCCGTCGCGTATGGAAGTATTGTCGATCCTACTGAAGAATCCCTATCATCACTCGTTGCCGCACGCCATCCCCGTGCATTTCCTCAACGGCACGTATCAGGTGGTCAGTTTCGACGGAAGTACGACCATCGAGGAATTCCTTGCGACTTTGAATCAGGAGATCGTATGCAGGGATGTTCATCAGTCGGGTTTCAGTCTCTTCAGCGACGATCCGATCGAGAAGGATTTGGAGCATTATATCGATTTGCAGGCTAAGGTATGTCTTTAAATACGTAAGATTGAATTAATTGGTTAAATAACTGTGAAATTTTTTTTTTCTATAGCTATGTGATATTATTTCAAAATGGGAAACGGCCTTGCGTGAGAAGGGTTCCGGTAAATTCGAGAACACAAGGGTGATTCAATTGACGTACAAGTCGAGACTGTATTGGAGGCACGCTGCCAAGATGGAAACCGATCGCGAAAGGTTGCTACTTTGTTATCAAGTAAATCAGCAGGTTGTGCATGGCAAATTCCCGCTCAACCGTGAACTTGCGTTCGAGCTTGCAGCTCTCATGGCTCAGGTGAATACTTGATTTGCTGGATGCAAATCGAAGAGTTTTCGAGGGATTTCGTTGAATGTACAATTTTTGTTTTTGCAGATCGATTTCGGAGAGTACAATGCGGAAAAAGCTCGCGGTAGCGGTCCTGGCAGCAATCCTCATCACTTAGTATTACAAGCTTTAGATAAATTTTACCCGGTGAGATATCGCTCGAACATCACTGCTGATCAGTTGAGGTATATCAAAAATTAACTTTAACTTTCTAAAAATGCATGATAACGATCGACTAATCGCTTCTCATTTACGTAGGGAATTGCAAGAGAAACTGCAAGAAAAATGGATGTCGTTAAAAGGTCGTAACATCCTAGACTGCGTGAGGATATACTTAACCTGCACGAGAAAGTGGCCTTTCTTCGGTGCGACGCTTTATCAGGCCAAGGTAAGCGAAGTCGTATTACTCTTATCTCATGCAGCGACAAGTGCAACGACTGAAAAAAAAATAAACTCGTGTTTGCAGTTGAAGCAATCGGAGCCAACGACGGTATGGATAGCAGTGTCGGAGGACAGTGTTACATTACTAGAATATCAAACTATGGCTGTTATGTGCCGTTACAATTACGCCAATATCGTTACTTTTGGTGGTTGTTTGGACGACTTCATGCTCGTCGCTTGTCCCGACGAGGGTGCGGCCGAGCAAAAGCTTCTGTTTGCGTTGAGTAAGCCTAAGGTGAGGGTTTTTTTTTTGGAGTAGTTGATTGATTAGTGGTGGGTGAATATATTAATGAGATGGTGGTTGTTTGTTTTAGATACTAGAGATAACGTTGTTAATAGCAGATTATATGAACGCGTTGGGTCATACATTGCCTGGAACCCCGCAAATGAATACACTTACACGGAATGGTTCTCATCGGTCTATCAAGTCTACCTTGAGAGCTACAACTGGTACAAATTTACAATATTTTACGTATTGATTGGATTTTTAATTTGGCAATGTCTTTGTAGGTTCAAGCTGCCTTCCCACGCAGCCTGACATCCTCAAGTCGACGCCCGATCATCAGCGCCCATGAGACAGCAGCTTGAATCGTTCGGAGGAATCCGAATTGTTCTACACTTGCAAGCAGTCTGGCTCGATAAAAGCCATGCGTTACTCGAAGGTACTAAAACACACGTCGTAAAGGACTAATGACTCAAGACACTACATTTGTAAATAAATAATAATTCATCGCGCGTAAGGAAGAGAGAGAGAGTTTTACATCCGCACTGCCTAATTTATATAGATGAATTTTGCGACGTGTTTTAGGCTTCAAGAAGAAAAAAAAAAAGAAAAAAAATCCCTCCTAATCCCTCCTCCCCATTTGAGACCGATGGTTTTTTGCTACACTACGTTTATATCTCCTCGACGAGTTTATATAGGAAAAATCCCTTGTGTACATAATTATATAGAATTATATATATATATAGTCTGTATAACGCTGAGTGTATTTAGGGAAGGACTGAAGCACTTTTATAATTTTTAAAAAAAATGGCCATTGTTGAGTAGCGTAATATACATAGTGGTGACCCTCTGATCCACGTTTTTTAGATATGAATTTTTCAAAGAAAAAAATGTGAATTTTAGTCAAGCGAAAAAAAATTCGTAGGTAAGTCGTGTGGGGACCGACTTATTTTTTTTAATTTTTTGTGAGGTGGGTTACGTTTTCCAGAATAATCTTGCCAAATTGGTGATCCGGGGAAAAGTTAATTGGATTCTTTCATTGTCCAGTGAATTTTCTGAAGATTTTTACAGTATTTTTGTTTACGTTTTGAAAAAACGTATGATATTATGACAAGCAAATAAAAATGCATTTTTTCCCGGTGAATATCTAAAAAAACAAGACTTTGCTGTATCGCGTGATAACGCGATATATAACGTGTTGATTGTAATTTTCAGGCAGAAAAAACATCGTATACTTATAACACTCGTAACTCGACTGTTTTTTAATTTGATTTTTTCGTATAAATACGTGAGAGAATGTATTGCCATAATTGAAGGGTGCCTAAGAAAAAAGAAATGAAGAAGTAATTTACATTGTACGGAACAGAACTAACAATTTCAACGTATCGAATGTTATAACCAAGATGTGCAACGATTGCGTCTAACGAAGTAGTAGGATGTGAGATTTATTCCGTTGATAGCTAGTCTTATAGATTCAATTGCTTAATTTATTTGCGTAAAGCCGAGGCACAATGAGAAATTTTATTGTAACATAGTGCGACCAAATAGCTGATAATGATAATTATTTTTTAATTTTTGAGAGGACAAAGTCACTTTCAAATCAAAATTAATCTTCGTGCTTTATTGTTTGCGCTTTTTTGTACATTGTTTTTGGAATGTTAAATCAAATTTGCATTTTGAAATGTGTATTGATAAAAAGAAATTATTGTAATTCGATGAAACGTTCTCGTTTGGTGTTGATATTATTTATGAAGCGACGTATGCAGAGTATTATATTTGCAATTACAGCAGCATCACATTAATTTATATAATTGTCCATTTTTTTGAGATGGTTGTGTGTACGCGTGATAAGATATAGTTTGGCGCTTTTTATAATTCGACGTTATCACTTGAAAGATGATTGTGTCCTCTTTCAATTGTACAAAAAAAAAATTGTAACTGGAGTGCGTGATACTAACACATATTATTATTCGATTTTGTTCTTTTTTTTCATTAACGTCGCGTACGCTTCTGTAATTAAGTTGGTTTGGGAGTTTTGTACATCGAGTGCTTGTAGCGCCCTTGATAACTATAATAGAAGTCTTCCTTTATCAATTAATCGCAATTGAAATATTGTGTGTGTATAGCAAAGCATAAACTAAAGTAAATAAAATAGAAAAAAGGGGCTTTTGTGCAATACGTACAAGACTCCCAAAAAATCTAAAGTCACAAGTAAAAAAAAAAACAGATTAAGGACCTCTGAATTCCATTTATTTTCGAAGAAAAGAATAGTTTGAATGAAATTAGCATGCACCGCGATATTTTTCAACCTACAAGTACGAAACGGTCGGAGAAAGAGATACAAAGAAGGATTAACGAGCACAAAACGAAAAGAACCCGAAATTTTTAGTGCTAATTTAGGATCGCGAAGGGACAGCAGTACAAAAGACAAAAAAAGGCGAGGTGAAATTTACGAAGAGAAAAGAGTATATGACACTTTGTCCTTAGTTTTTTATAAAGGAACAAAAAAAAACAATAAAGAAATGTCGAAGTGAGAAAAAAAGAAAAACCAATTCGTTTTGTATATAATTCTATTAATACGTGTATGTGAACGCGATTATACATATAATAGGTATACTTGCTAAATAAATTATTATTCTGCGTGGCAGGATGATGAAACGAGAAAAGAAGGAAAAAAAAAGTAAAATGAATTTGCCAAGCACGGCACGTATCTACCGTGCGCGACACACTGTAGATCTTTATTTATTATTTATTCGCGAAAAACGTAAAAAAATCGAACGCTAGACGCGTAAAAATAATGTATGAACAGAAATTACGATACATTGTACTATTGTACAAAAATAATAAATATATTATGCTCGAAACGTCGATGTATCTTCACTTTTCTCGTTACACCTTTTCGTCCTTTTACTCGCTTATATAGATAGACAGGACGAAGAAAATGAGATTTCATCGTAACTACCACCTTCGGAGATTTGCTTTTATCCACTCAAGAAGAAAGCTAATGCCCATCGAATCTGGGTTTGACAGCTGAAGGGAAAGAAAGTATTTCTCCTCGGATACTCACGGTGGACAGACGTAAGCTTGTCTTATACTTTTAATAAAACAAGAAGGATCTATCAACTCCACGCAAGTTACTACACATTTTTTATAAAAAAAATATCGAGACTGTTCTGATTGAAATAAAAAAAAGAAGTAAGCGCCGTTTGCAAAAAAGAATGGAGTTGCAAGAAAGACCAAGCGTGAAAAAAAGTTCGAAGAAGGACGCAAAATCACAAGTCCGTAACGCTGAGAATCAAGAAGGTAAGCAAGCGGCGAAAAATATAATACTGTTCCAACATGACACCTGTATCTTAACGAGAAAAAAAAAGAGGCTTGTTTGCGTCAATTTTAACGCTATACTCGCGGTAAATTTACTCAGCGCTGAATGATGAAATAAAATTATGAACTAAAGAAATTTTTATGGTATATCCTGCTCCAATTTAAGCAAATATTCTGCAGATATAAACACTATAACAGCCGAAAGAAAGCTTAGTTTTGGCTCGTATCGCCAAACAGTGAAATGTCCGTACTGTCGTGGTCAGATGACAACTCGCATGGAAACCCATCCAACGATCAGAACACACCTGACAGCCGCGCTATTGTTCTTGACCTGGTGATAACAAATCCATCAATTTTTTTTACAATCTACAATACACACTTACATAATTGAAAAAAATTCTTTTTTTTAACAGCCTATGGCCATGCATCCCGTGCGTTTATTGCACCGACGGTTGCCTCGAGCACTTGCACTATTGCAATCGCTGCGACAAGTATCTCGGCAAAAGTAATTTTTTCAGCAGCCTCCGACGCGCACCGAAGTAAGAAGAATTGCTCTTTGCATCATCCGAAAATTTGAATAATAATTAAAAAAAAAAGAGAGAAGATGTCGTTGACGCAAATGAGTGCAATGCCGCTCGTATTATCATCCAGGAAACAGTCATCACGTACACACTCACTCCGTTATGAAAAAGAGAGAAAAAAAGTACGATGATACTGAATCTGTAATTCTCATTGCTAGCGCGATGACTCATTATAATCGAGTTTTTTTTTTTTTTAATAAAGGCAACGAATGGCAAAATGTATCGCTCGTTTAGATAAGCTTTTCGCAAATTGTTTATAACACACGAATGTAAAAGATAATTCAGCATTCAAATATCTATACGTAAAAAAAAAAAAAGAAAAACCCAATTTTTGAAAAATAAGCGCGTGACAACGTAGAGAGAGACACGTACTCGCACCGATATCGTCCCCCACCTATTTTTCAAGAGACCTATACTACTTCCCGGCGAACTCGCCAGCGAGCGCAGCTAGGCACTTTGAGCAGCTGCAGTTCGCAGTCAGTCGAGTGCCGAGTGCCATTACGTACGCATACCTTATATATACACACACATTTTCGCGTAAACGAGCAACAGGTAAGAGTTCTCTTCTCCAAAAAAAAAAGAAGAAAAAAAGAAACGACGTTGTGAGTATCTTTATTTGAGGTTTTCTTTTGTGCTGCGCTGACGATTTATTTTGTTTTTTTTTTTCGTTTTTTTTTCACGGCCTTGATAATAAGAAGTGCAACGTAGCGTGTAAAAGTGCGTCCTTCGTATTTATAAATAAATGTTGATGATGATACGCTATATGCCAACGAACTTGTGTGTGTGTGTGTGATGTGCAGTGGAAAGTTTTTTTTTTACAACGTCGCGAAGAATTTTCCGGGTGCGTTATCGCGTTGTATTCGTTATCTAACCAACGAGAAAGAGAGACAGTGTATGTATTTAATACACGAACGAATCTTTTACGAATGTTGCTCGATGATTTGCTAATTGAAATTCCAGAATAACGACGGAGAAGCAGGTGAACCGCGCGTGATAAGAAACTTACATACACACATATACACGCATGATAATAGATTAGGTATACATCGACATGTTTCCTGTCGGGCGTCGGCTCTTATCGTCGCGCTATAGACGCGGCGATGAGAAAGAATTTTTCGTGATTCTGTGTGTGTGTTCGTGTAAATAAAAATACGACTCGTCAATCTCAATCGCGAGATTCGATTGGATTATAATACATATCTTGTCTAATAAACTGATAATTCTATTGCGACGCTATTCGCGATTTGATAAACGTACATACATATTTGGCTTGCCGTTGGAGTGATTTTTTCTCTCTTTTTTTTTTGTTTTAATACTTGGAGTGCGCATCCCGACTAATTTGTCATGTCCATGTCGTACTGGGGGAATTCTTTGGCAGCCTAAAATACTTTGTATACAAGGAATTTCTATTTCTAACGCTGCACCGTTATAAAGAGAGAAAAATATGTATAAAAACGCGACGAGTGTGCGCGTACCCGGTGTAAGTGCACGCGTACCGGGTGTATATATATACACACACACAAAGAGTAAACCGGAAAACGTCCCCCCACTTCTTCTTCTTCTTCTTTTTCTTTAGTCGATAGATAGATGTATACTACTACACAACTACACACAAAAACTCGCGTGTGTGTGCGTGAATGGCGCCATGAAGTTTTTGGCTCCGGAGTAGCGTGAAAACGAACGCAATCGATAGACTTGCGCGCCAAGCTGGCGGGAACAAAGAAGTTTTATCGTTGCGGATACGAGGAAGTAATTCCTTTTTTTTTTTGACTGCTCCGAAGTACATATATTTTTTTTTAAATTGGATTAAATTGATGATTGTAATCGAATTAAAATTTTTATTGACGGCTGTCTCGATAGCGTAATTGGATTCGTGATAGATTGTCAATCAAACTAAATAGCTGAGTGCTTCAGACAGTCATATATATAATTGCGTAGCATATAATGTAATAAACACTTGATATTCTTGAAAATGTTCATGCGGATATACAAAAGAACGAAAAATACTTTATCAAGCGATAAATAAGAAAAGAAGGTAATCGCGATAACAGCGAAACGTCGACTGCTGAAGTATATCACGAGCGCGTCGCGCTCCTTAATGGATAAAAGAGACACGTCCGGGGATAGATGTAATTTTTTTTTCCTTTTTTTTAACCTTGTTTCTTTTTCTCGTTTGAGTACGTAACTATCATAAATTTGACTTTTTTTTCGACCGTGAAGTAAATATACTTCCGCGTTCATTCAACCGGGAAAGTTGAAAAATCGCACACGAAAATATATACATGCTGTACAAAATTCTCAACGCTCCAAAAAAAAAAAATTAATCGATTGTTACGAGCACAGAGATAAATATCGCGTTGGAAATCCCCAAAAAACGATGCAAGACTAATTCCCTTAGTGCACGTGCTTGTTGTTCGAAAGCCAAGGTCTATTTTCTAAAACACGTGCCAGTGACGCTGCGAAGATTCACAAACGAATTCTAATTGACCGACGTGTGTACTCGTAATAATTGTCGTTTGATTGACCATCTCGCGAATTTCAATTAGATGATAATTATATTACTTCGCGTGATTGTTTTATAAATCATGAAAAACCAACACTTTCGTAATTGAAGATATACAAAGGCTTTCTTCTTTTAAAAGGATGAAGCGCGGATCGATTAAATGGCTCGACCACACCTTCGAAGCCCGCGTTTAAATGAATTATGATAGTAGCGCGTGCTTTCGTTGGTAATTTGATGAGAAATACGTGATCATTAATTTTTCCGACCTACATTCGTTTTAACACAGAGAATAGAAAAACAAAACCATAAAAATCGATAGTTGCGTAGACAACAATATAAGCCTTTCGCTTGTGTATTACGAAACGTCCGTTACAACTGACGTCAGCGGAACTGCGTTTTTCTTCATGATGCAAAAACCTGCGGATTTTACAGACTATTGCGAGCAACTAATTAATGTTTGGTCTAAACAATCGTGACGTCATTGATGAAACTTTTTTTTCTTTTGCTGCATGCGAGTTCAACGAATCGCATCGCTGCGATCGCCTCGTAAGTGTATGTTGTGACTCATCGTACGTCATGGCCGCGTTAAAGTGCATCCGGAAGAGTATCGATGGTCGGCTGTATGAAGTTTTCTTTTTTTTTTTTTTCGTTTGGATGACAAAAAAAATGAAGAATGGTATATACTTTAACAAAAGCGGAAAAAGAAGATTAGCATTCGTACACTAAAACCTTTCTACTACTCTGTCGACTTCAAGGCTGTAGAGTGCCCTGCTGTATACAGCCTTGAGATAGTTCGTCTCTCATTGTAAATTCAGTTTCAGTCGCGCGAGTGTCAATGTGTGGCTAGAAAGCAAACGGAATGTTATCTAGATTTTTAAAACGAGGACGACCCAGTATTTTCAAAAATCATGCCAAAAACACAGGAAAAAAAGAAACTTGGACGATTTCCAAATAAAACGCAAATCGATTTTGCAAAAAAAAAAAAATTGAAAGAGAATTATTGCAAAGATGATTAAACGCGCGTTCTTACGTAAATCGAGAGATAAAACCACTTAAAAAAAAAAATTTAATACACCAGTCGACATTGGTGCTAGAGGGAAAAAAAAACAGATGTTTTCAATATATGCATGCAGTTTCCAAGCTCCGACGAAGATATTTTGTTTATTCGCATATATTGAAGGATTTTCTGATTCACGCGATGTTGTTGACTCATAAATTTTATAATGTAAAGAAACGCAATAGGCAGATTATTGGCGTTATTTCCCAAAAGTTTGTTTTTTTTTTATTGCGGAATCGTGCGAAACGACTTTTGGCTTTCGAACGAACTGGAGTAAAAAAAAAATATTGAATAGAAGACCGCATTCATAGTCGAACAACACTCCGGGAAAAAGATAACATTCACAGCGTCTTTCGCACAATTTAAAAAAATAATAAAAAGAAACATCAAATTTAGAACTACGATAATTTTACAGATAAACAATGCACAAAAACGGACCGGCACCTCCAGGCTTCATGCCACCGCCTCCGTACAGTCCAAATGCGCCTCCACCACAGCCGCAAGGTGATATATAATGATCATTTTTTTTTAAAGGCTGTATGGACGACGGCTCAGTGATACAAGCGAAGAGTTGTTTTTCGAAAAAGAAAACATTTTTTTTTTTTCAATTCCGAAAGAGGAAAATTTATACGATATGCGTCAGCGTTATCAGCGCGACACTAGATAATCAAAAAATGGAAATGGTACATACTATACTGACATCAAATCTATTTTTGTCTAGAAAAAAGTAGAACTTTTCACGTTCATTACAATCCTTAACCAAAGTTTTGCTTTTTTTTTTGCTGTGAATTAATACTTATACATGCCCAATGCCATCGCTTGTATCAGTGCCGCTGTCTATACTAATATTCTTCTTTTTTGATCCCCACTATCTTCAATTGAAAAATAATTGACATCGAGAGACTGATAAAGATTGCTACTTCACTTCTCTCCGAGAGTTTGTGGTGTACGGTTGTACTAATAATCATGTCGAATACAGGCCCAAGCGTCGTCATCATGACGAGTCCACAAGTTGGCCCAGATCCAACGACGATGACCTGCCCATACTGCCAGTCCACTATCACTACGAATATGGAAACTGAGGCTTCCACCAAAACTCATCTGTTCTTCCTGCTTCTTTGTCTGATTGGGTGAGTTATTTATTCTTCGAATTATTATTAATGACGAGGAAAAAGTGATTGGGAGATAAAGTTTATGTTTTTATGATTGATGATTTTTTTATGAGCTGTAAATGACATTTTCCACTTAAAAATTGATGTTTTTAATGATTTTACGATTTTTACTGCGCTTCACAAAGGTTTAGCTAAAAGTAATACGAAATGTCGAGCGATCAAAACTCAATTTTTTTTCAAAAACTAGATTTTTTAAAATTATTAAAATCTTATCTTGAAGTCTAATAGATTCTAAAGTCTACAGCAGCTTAACAGTAGTCTTAAGAATTTTTTAGTATCTGTTGGAAATTTACAAGAGCTATAAATTAAACGAGAGTTACGAGTCGACAGCTTTGGTTTTTCAAAATTCTTAAAAAATTTCATGTTAAGTTGTTTGTCGACTGACATTTGAAAAGTTGAATAGAAAATTAAGTTCTTTCAACTCGCGCGCTATTGCAATAAATATCAAGTAGCTTTTCTTTAAAAGAAAATGTATTTCGCAAACTTTAAATGCAAATGATTTTGAAATTTCTGTTTGCATAAAAGTCGCGCGACTTATCTTGCTCGATGATTAATCACTTAGCAAATTGATCGACGTTGCCATCATTACGAACAATCTTCATAAATAAAACGAATGACATCACGCAAACGCATTTGTGTTTCAGTTGCTGGCCATGCGCTCCATGCGTCTACTGCGCCGACAGCTGCATGGCGAAGAAGCATTATTGCCCGAATTGCCACAAGTTCCTCGGCGTTTATGACGGCTAGTCGCAATTAAAAAAAAAATCTACTCTACGTCAATGGAAATATTTTCTTCTTCTTAGGCAGCATTTTTTCTTCTTCTTCCTATCTTCTTCTAAGATTTCTGAACGTGATATAAAAAAAATACAGAGAAAACTTGCTGCTCGTTGATATACACAAAGTTTTTTTTTTTCCTTTTTCTAAACGACATTCAATTGTACGCTTTAATTGTAATATTATTATTGTTTCTATACGTGCGTCAGCGTGAAAGGTGGTCTCTCCATACTTTTTTTTCTATTTGCTATACACAGTTTTATAAGGCTTAGCGATTTATATAGTTAGACTTTACTTGAACGAAAAAAAAATGTAATTCCTCAATTGTTGAATTTAAAGAACATAAGATGTTTGTGATTTCTATATGAAATGTACTATTGATCGATTTTTTTTTCTTTCCGTGAACAAACAAAAAAACAGAAAGATGCACGACTGTGAGTTTCATTAAACTCTATTCCAAGGATTGAATGTAAAATATAAAATAAATATATTTACTTAAAATTCATGTGTGTTTGTCAATTCAATCATACCTCGAACTATCTCCCATCATTCTATGTGTAATAGATGTTCAAGGTAATAATTTCAAGTCTATTGAGTATTAATCTTCTTTTGAAAGATGTATCCTACTACGACATGATTATATATACAGTATACAATAGCGAAAGATTGCCTATTCATACCAGACAAAAAGGAAAAAGTTCTCTTGCAATAAAAAAATATTTTCTCACTATTAAAATCAAGCACGTATCTAACTCATTTCAATTCCCCAAGTAATATCGCGAAATCGAACAAAACCGTATAACTCGCAAGTATCCAATTGCAATGCAGATTGGATCTCTCGCTTAACCCGCTAAAAATATCTCGGGACTCGCCCTCGCTCGTTTCGCAATTCCCTGGACAGCCGTATAATACGAGACGAGAGTAAAACTACATCAGCAAGAAAAAAAAAGAAAGTTTAGTAATCAGCAAAAGACATATATTCACGATTGAATATTTTATTAACTAATCTTTGATTCTCAATTGAACTCTCCCATTTTTTTTAAATGCACCCTATATCGTGCCACGCCTTTCATAGTGTGTATTAAGCAAAGAATGCGTAAACATTTCGATCGCCTATATGTGTATGTGTACACGATCTCGTTCTCCCTATTTTTTTTCTTCCTTCGTCTATGAAAAGTGGCACCAAATTGAGTGTGCGCACGCGCGACTAGCAAAACTCAATCTCGCTGGATCGCAAGCTTCTAAGTTGGCGGCGACCGCGAGGCGGCAGTCGGTTTCTAGCTGAGCTTAAGACAACAGTACGCATTTTTTTTTTCTTCACTGTTTGGGATTTTTCGAAAGGAATCGCAGTGAGTATCGATTTTGAATTGTTATTCTTTTGAAAATTTTTGGAAGTGTGAAGGGTTACGAGTGCAATTTTTACGATACGGGTGTAAAATACTAAAAATAAAATAGTCGTAAAAGCTGTCTAGGATTGAATAGTTACGAGATTTGCTGCCCTCTCCGGGAATTTTCTATAGTTACCGCAAATTCCTTGGCACTCCTTTTCGAGCTTGCAAGCTTTGTTTTTTTTCTAAATAATAAAAATCTTTTAAAAACCAATTTTTCAAATATAACAAACCATCTCCACTCACGTCCATTAGTTTTAATTGCCAGCAACAAGTTTAGACAAAAAACATATACCTCCACTATCCTCCTCCAATCGAACCCCCGTCAATCTACAATACATCAAAGAAAACTAAAGTACACATCCCTGGCCTCGATTCGTTAAAGTCGCGAGCAATGGACAGCTCTCTCGACACGCATCGATTTTTCCGTAAAGCTTCTCTCGATTATCAAAATCCTTTATCGGCGTCCACGCAGGAATATTATGACGTCAACGTTAACTTATTTCTCCATAGGGTCGCACATATATATATATATACTCCGCGCAATAATGTCTACGAACGTGGTGGTGGTACAAGCGGCCGTTGGTCCAGATCCCACGGCGATGACATGTCCGCATTGCCAGACCAACATAACGACTCAAACGGAGACTTCGGCTACCACTAAAACTCATATTATTTTCCTTCTTCTCTGTTGTTTTGGGTGAGTTTTCCCATTTTTTTTTTATATTGATTATTTCGTGAAAGGGCTGTGCTTCGACCATTAAATATCAATTTTCGTTGATGGCTTTATAACTTTGGTCAATATTTTATCCAAAGAGAATCATTAAAGTAAATTACATACCTTCGGTTATAACTGCTCAATCATCGAAAATAGTTTCGCGCGAGAAACCTATAATTCAAAATCGTCATTACGCTGCATTTAATTGGTCAATGCATATTCTTCAAAGATATTTCCTTGACAATATTGGCGCTATTCAAAGCGACTCATCTGACTTGATGTTTAAAGCTCACACTCGTGCGCATGCATACGGCCTTCAAATCGAATAATCGTCGGAATTCTTTTTTTTTTTTTCTTTTAATGGTTTGCAGCTGTTGCTTGTGCGCGCCGTGCGTCTACTGCACCGACAGCTGTATGGCGAAGAAACATACCTGCCCAAATTGCAACAAGTTTTTGGGCGTTTACGATGGTTAAAATACAAGGATATTCTATACGTCTCTCCATTCTCTAACATTCTATATATGTATACATATATTTTGTTATTCAGTATTAGTGTATATTTTGTACGTGTAAGCGCCTTTCAAAACTCTAACTTACGTCCGATAATGTCGTGATAATTTTACTCGCTGTATCTATATTGTTATAATGCCAAAACAAAGGAAGTCAAGTACTTTTGTCTTTCCGCGGGTATAAGGTGATATATTATTATGTATACATATATATTTCTATATTGTATGAAAAAAAAAAGAACCGTCGCTGCCTTTTTCTGCGCTGCAATTTTTCAATTTTTTTGCTAACTATACTTTATTTTTGTATAATCCAATGTATATCGTTGTATCTTCGTGAAGAAAATGTTTTCTTTTTTTATGTTGCTTATATGTATCTAAATTATTTCGATGAAATGTTTAACGTTTATAGAGAGTTTTTCCAAACTCGACAACACTCCACCACCAAATTGAACGTACAAATTTAAGATATGTGAAATCAAAATAAATATACAATTGAATTTGAACTCCATCGAGATTTACGATTTTATTCACCATCCTGTATCATAAAATCTCGCGCGGATCGAGCTTTTTAAAGCTACTATTAGTTCTATTTCAAACGTCCGTAATTTCAAGGACCTCAAAACCATTCGCATTCTCTTCCGCTAATAATACGATCCACTCTTTCCAGTTTTCGTCGAGGAAAAACCAAGGAATACGAACAAAAAAAAAGAAATCGTAAGCACAAACCCATCAAGTTGGCGGGAATTTCGGAAAATATATTTTCCCTTTTGGGGGTAAGTACTTATATAAGCGGGGATTCCCGGAATCGTTGGAGCGCGCATGCATCGAGAGAGAAAAAAAAGGTCACACACGGTTGACAGATGCGTGCACGAGTAAATATTCAAAAGAATTACCGAGGGGGAAGAGGTACTGTGTGTATCGATCATAATTTCTAATCGAGCTTTTGATCTACGATGTTGAGCGAGGCTCAGGCAATGGAATGATATTCGATGTGTCAAAGGGAATCGATTTATTTTATTACATTGCGTTTTCGAAGAAAATGGGTTTCCTCGTTTACAATGAATTCATAATGTAAGTTGTTAACAAATAAAGCTTCAATTCGAATTTTTTTACGAAAATCATGTAGTTACAGTGTAAAAATTTGCATAAATCTATATTTTTTATCGAAATTCGAAACGAATCCCTTTTTTTCACAAATGCAAAGCTTTTTTTTTCTCATTATATCGCGTGCACACCCACAACTCGCCACACACATTTAATCGGCAGAATTAGAAAATCCATCTCCCTCTCTCTCTAACATAGATATAGTATTAACCGTATAAGCAACAGACTCTACTAGTGGCACGCCAGTAGAATTTCGAACTCGCGAGCGAAGACACGTGCCTCAATGACGTAATTAGCCTTCAATTCTCTCACATCGCACGTGTTTTTGAAAAATAATTACACTATCGAAAAAAATTCGTAACTGTGTCGGAGGTAATTAAGTCGACTTGATTTTAGGGCGTGGTCTAACGTACATACACACAAGCACGAAGTATACAGTGTGTAAAAATCATGGCTGAAGCACCGAACGTCATTTACGCGAGTGCATCACCTATGCAATCGCCGTTCCGTCAATATCCGGTGCAAATGACATGTCCACAGTGTCATAGCGAAATCATTAGCAAGGTTGAGCCTGAAGCCACGAAGAAGACTCATATTCTCGCGCTCGTTTTGTGTTTGTTTGGGTAAGTGTCGCTTTTTAACTTGGAATTTATCAACCAAGCACCAACGTACTATTCGCTCATTGTCCTTGCAAATTTACTTTTCAATTGTAATTTATCGACTCGTTGATTTTCAAAGCTGGTGGAAGTTGACATATTTTTCTTTGCATTAATATTTATTGCGCCGTCGCGCGTGGTTGAATAATTTAACGAACTTGACAACGTTTTTTAAATGCTCGTTAATTTTATTGTCATCACTCTTCTGAACTAATCAAAATTTCTATGCCGATGATTTGATGAATTCATAATACGACGCTTTTCATCGGTTTATATCAACTTCCAATTCTCTATAAAAGTTATAATTTATTATATACTTTCAGGTTTTGTATCTGTTCGCCGATCGTCTACTTCGTTGACGAGTGCCAAGCTAAGAAGCACACGTGCCCGAAGTGCCAAGCATTTTTGGGCTTGTACGACAAAATATTGGGGACTTTCTAACGTTGTGATAATACCTATCAATATATACAGCTTTTACATGGTTGGAGTATGCGAGTGTGTCAATGGTATAAAGGACACTGTACAATTGCACTTAATCTAGTGGAGTTAACTGACGTATTAACCGAGGTATTAGCTGTTATGTAAGATATCGTGTTAAGAATTTTTGTAATATTTATACTAGAATTTTGGAATAAATAAACGTAAATGTGATACTAACAATAACAAACTATTAAATATACCTAAATATCGTCGAATAAAAACTTATCTGTTAAAATTAAAAAATATTTTTTTTTACTATCAATTAATAAATGATGCGAAAAATTTCATTATCAACCGCTGCTGCATATATACTTTCTAAAATAATTTCACAAGAAATAAAATAATATTCATCACCTGTATACGTAATTTAATAAAGTTTGTAAACATACCCGATACTAAATTTCTGTTTTACTCTTCTCAATATTTCAAGATATTTAAAATTTTCCAGCACCAGTTCACGCAATAAAGCCAGCACTAATCGTTGCAAAGTTTGCAAATATTTTTTACATCTCACTGCCGCAAAGTTTACTACGCAAATGTGCTAAGCGCTTGTCAAAACAACATTGGCAAGTGAATAACTTGTCATAACATTTTATACTATGAGATATCGGGATTTTAATTAATACAGCTTTGAACTTTAATAAGTATCTCGTAATAATTACAAACAGTGGCCACAAGATTTTTAATTTTTTTGTAACTCCCAATCAGTAGAATTGAATTGGTATAAAAAAGAAAAAAAATCGAGCTTGGGTTTTCACTTTGATTACAAAAATAACTGGTGTAATGTAAACCTCTGTTAATAAAAAAGGTCAGATCCTTGTAATCTGTATATCAAAAGTACATATCGTCAAGGTCGCGACACGTGCGAGGATATATTTTTACACCCCTCGAAGGAGCTCCCCGCAGAAATTGGCGCATGCGTTGAGTGGATTAAACGCAGAGAGAAAGAGATTCACGCAGTCGCCACAACTCTTCTCTAAAAGCTGATAAAAGTGAATAAAATTTACAGCTTTGTCAGTAAGTAACCGCAATGAAATTTATTTCATCAATAATTTTTTTTTTAAATTCAAGAACAACGTCTTACAAACAGATCGATTACGTCAATCGCGTAGGTTTTCCCGAGAGCGAAAGTACAGCTGCACCGAAATCAAAATAACCCTCGTGGTTATAGTATACAGCGTTTGACTTCATTTCATATACTGATTACTTCGAGCAAATGACATTCCAACTTAATTTCATTCCTCGAGCTTGCGCGCTAAGCGACTGCAATTAACGCGCTGTTATCAATCATCAACATTTGACACTTGGTAGTGGCGTATCGAATTAAAACGTCCACAATCCATTACATAATGATGATAATGCGCGCGAGCTTAATAATGTTGTCGCGGGTATTAAGCTTCGAACGTTCGACTGCACTTATAATCGAAGTATCAAATTTTGTTTTTTTCTAACATTCTTTTTTTTTCGTGACTTATCTTTTTTCGTGACTAATCGGTAAATTTCACAAATTACTTTCATTCGGTAGACAATGCTATTTTGTTGTTTCAAAGAAGCATCGTCATGGATTACTCGACGTATTATCAACCCTCGGCTCCACCAGCACCATCAGCACCAGCAAGCGTGGTGATAGTGGCCACGCCACAGATACAAGTTGGACCTGATCCTATAACAATGACTTGTCCTCATTGTAATTCCACAATCACCACCGACATGGAAATGAGTCCTTCGATGAGAACTCACTTTTTCTTCATTCTAATGTGTGCTATTGGGTGAGAATTTGTTTTCTTTGTTATAAATTGTCGATATCTTTGATTTAACAAAAAAATATTTATTTTGATTTTTAGTTGCTTTTGCTGTGCTCCATTCGCCTACTGCACCGACAGCTGTCTGGCCAAGAAACACACTTGTCCAAACTGCAAGCGATTTTTGGGCGTCTACGACAGATAAAAACTTCAGGGACTTTTTTTTACATGTCATTGCGTATTTTTTTTAATTACTTCAGCATAAATAATTACTGAATGATACTGTGATTGTAGTTATACTGCATTGAACAAACGCAATAAATCACTATGATTTTGATAAAAAAATGACCCGTCATTACCTTTTTTTTATTCTGCAATTTTTCAGTTTGATATGTTTTTTTTTGCGCTGAACGCTAGAAACTCGCCAGCTTATTAGTAATTTCTTTAAAAATATAATCACACTCTTGAAACACGCAAGTTCGCTCGTCCTTACCGTTCTCCATATCAACAATGAATCTCTGTATAATCAAGCATTTTCATCGATTTTTCACTTTAAGCTACAACGTATTATTGTACTTATTACAATACTGCACAATAATTCAATGAAATTCGTTGTTCAGACAATATCATATTCATTGAACATACAGCAACGTTCTAAATTGATTTGAGAGCCAAAGGAATCTCACGAGAAAAAAGAAATCCCATTTATAAGAGAAAAAAAAATTGACCAAACTATAGCGAAAAGCTGCGAAAGAGGGAGATGAGTGTTCTATACTAGCAGTCTATACTTATAAACGTTAGCCAACCTGTTGGCGCATGCGTTCAAGATTTGTATATATCATTCGAGGCATCTGGTATATAGCTGCACACCAACGCGCAGTCAAGGTTCGAACGCCAAGCCGATCGCAGTTCCACAAAAGTCAAGTGTGTTGAGTGCTTTAAGTTCAAGATCAAATTTCAATTGAATCTTCCAAGTGAGTTTAGTCAATTTCAATCTATTTTTCCCGAATGTACTACTCGACATTCGGCGACGATCTATAAATACAAAAGAAAAGTGTTGAACTAGCTGACCGTGAATTTTCCCTCGGATGAAAAATACATCTCCAAAGCTTTGTATTGCTTTTTTCATCGATTCGCACCAACACTACGATCAGTTAATTTGAAAAACTGCGAACGTACACGAGCTTTAAGTGCACGCGGTTTTTTTTTATTTGATGCGCGAAGATATTTATGGTATTCCATGTAATCTAATGAACAGTAACTAGCATTTATCAACATTTACATGAGTAATTTTTTCTTACGTTTGATAAAACTGCTTGATTCAGTGTATCTAGAAACTAATCACTTCCTTTGCGTCAATGCAAATTTCACACATTATCTTCGGTAATTTGTCTTGTATGCGTCGGGTAGAAGTAGAAGTATAATTGTTATTACTCTAGATGATTATCTCAACCGGTTGAAATATTTTTTTTGCATTGAACTACGTGCATATTCATGAAAAGTAATTAAACTCTATATATATAGTACGCCTTAACTTCCGATCGAACTTGCAAAATCAACAAAATTGAAAACATTCAATTTCATCTACTTTGCTTTTTTTTCTTGCAAAGCCATATTTCAAATTTTTTTTTCATGATCACGCGTTTTTTAAATATAAAAGTTTTACCGAGAGCGAAAGTACAGCGGCACCGGAAGCAAAACGATAACGAAAGGCTCTGATCTATACTCTTTCAGAACTATACATCATGGATTACTCGAATCAAGAAAAAATTCCCATGCCAACGGCACCATCCCAGCCAACTCAACCAGCAAATGTGGTGTATATGGCACAGCCACAACCGCAAGTTGGTCCTGATCCTACTGTGATGACTTGTCCTCACTGTAACGCCATGATCACTTCTAACATGGAGAAGGAGGCTTCTATGAAAACTCATCTTTTCTTCATTTTACTGTGTGCTCTTGGGTAAGTTATTCATAGCTTGTGTAAATATTTCAAGGGTAATTAAATTGAAGCGAATGACTTATTCAGACAAAGAGCTTTCAGTGAAAATTTTTAGTGCTTAAACATTAATTTTAATCTAAGGCTCTTAATCTGTTTTTTTTTACCATTGAATGAATGAATTATGTATGTGAAGATGAAGTTTTTTTTTATGTTACGCATTCACGTATAGTTGTTTTTACTTCATTAATATCGTGCGTGTTTTGAAGGTCAAATCTAATTCGTAGCAATAGTAGTGCAGAGTAGAAGAGTCAACTCGAGCTTGCAAAAACGCTGATGTTCAAACTGGATTTAGATTGCTTCCAATTTCGTCATTTTCAACCCCAAATACAGAATTTATTTATGAATTCTACCGTCATCAATTATTCCAGGCTTTTCTTGGAAACCGTTAATATCTAAAATTCGATTGATCGACTAAATATCGCATACTTAATCATTTTAGACTGAATATCGTGATAATTTTGTACTCATGAAACGTAGCATTTCTCTTCAACAAATGTTTCTTTTCTGTGTTCTAGTTGCTGTTGCTGCGCTCCCTTTGTCTACTGCACCGACAGCTGCCTTGCCAAGAAGCACACTTGCCCCAACTGCAATCATTTCTTGGGTGTCTATGACAAGTAAACTCTAACTGCGCGTATATTTTGCGCAAACAGCAGCTTTTCGCATTTGTTTTTTTTTTTAAATTTTTATATCAAAATATTAAATAATTTGTAAAACGTCAATTTCTACAACGTCTAAACATACTACTGAAATGACAGTAATGTTTACCAATTTAAGGTTCGTAGAAATGTTGAGAATGATAATACTTTTACATCTGTTAAATACCACTTGCGAATTTTGAACTTCGCCAAGTGGTGAGCTTATCGACGTTTTTATCTCAGTGTAGGCGTATATTATGGCTTACGTTTTCGTAGAAAACGTTCAACGGTATTTATAATAATAATACGTCACTGTGTAATCTCGAGTTCTTGCTTAATAATAATTTTTTTACCAAACGAAAATATCTTTCATTTTTAAACAGTTTAAAACTCTTAATTTTTATAATATTTTGAATGCCAATGTAATTCGATAAGTAACTTACATTAATATATTTTTTTAAATAATAGTTTTATACAATTATTCGTAAAGGTTCATTTTATAATGAAAATATTATGTATTTAAAATATCAATTTTTCTTTTTTATTAAAACATACCTGTAACAGAGAAATATAGGTAAATATCTGTAAAAATAAATATACGCTTATTTATCATGTAAAAATATTAATATGTTTATTTATTTAAAAGTCCAGATCACAACTCCATATATTTCCAAATATGAATTTTTCAAACACTTTCAGAGCGGTACGAGCCATATATGACGCGTAATTTTTTTTTTAATTTCACAAATACAAGGTGCAAATCAGTGATGCGATGTATCATTTTATAGAAGATGATGATGCCCTATTTTTCGCCATTTAAAATTTCGCAAATAGTTACTAAAAAATAGAACAAACTCTGAACGTGTTAATATACATGCCGGAAGCCGAAAATGGTAATTTTCTCATACAAAATCACTATTCGTACAACGATGTGAAAAATCGAGTGCATGAAGTGTTAAATTTGCCTCGACCTCTAACGACAATCACAAGCTCGGTCTCTATTGTTTTCCCGACGGATTCGCACATCCGACAGGTGGATAAACTGCGAGGTGTATTGACTACAATTACTCGTGGCACAAGTAGTAATTAAAACATTGTTGTAGTTTCATCAATAAAACAAGACCTGACGTGATTAAAATTAGTAGTTGTCCTATATTCTATACCGTTCCTATATCCAAGGCAAGATTACGTGCAAATATTTATAATTTTTTAATCACGAATGTCACGAAAAATTTTGAACACGTCAAAATTTTATAATTTCAAGGTCACATTTATTCCAACTAATGGGTTTATTGCAATTTTTATAAATGATGCACAGTGGCTGTCTTAGTAAAAAAATATGTCCGCCGTTGAATTCAATAAAGTTCATGTGATTTTCCCAGAATTATTTAGCCGTTCGTTGATCTTCAAGTTTCAGTCAGCCCCACGTGTTCGTGTTTTCTATTATAAATGGAAAATGTTTGAAATTTATAGATACAGCCAATAACGATCACTTTTCAAAACATTCTAGTCATCCTTAATTACTTTTGTTTGACAGTTATAAAATTTTGTTTTACAACTGTAACGGCTCGTTCTCCTGTACAATACAGTGGTAATAGATGGAGGGCCGTGAGTTTTTTTTAAAAAGAAAAAAAATGAATCGGCGTGACAGAAGCTTAAATAATAAAATTAATTATACTTCAAAAAATTAAGAAACTCGTCTTATGCTGGAAAAACACAAACTACTAGTGACAAATAGAATAAGACACTAGAATCTCACATGTAAAATCCATCTTGAAATTTATTAATCATACTAAAGAGTGACTGGTTACATCTCCGCTGAAAGAATTCTCAATCTATTAGCGAAGATGTAGAGAGACCAATATATACAAGTTAGTCTTATACCCCGAGAGCCGACGCCAGTCAAAATTCGAGTATCAAGTCGGCCGTTTCAACAAACTCAAGTGTGAGTGTGCTTCAGTACGTCAGTTCGAGATAAACTTCTTTATAGTTCTTCAAAACTATTTCATATATTTTTGGCTTTGTATTTTAAGACATTTATCTAAATTTTCTTACTATCGCCTGATTTTTAAATAAGTACTTTTTTACATTTTTCCACCAATTCCGATTTCAGAACTTGACAAACGTTATCATGGATGAGACTACAGATGTTATAAATCAGCCATCGCAAGAAAAAGCTTCTGTGCTACAGGTTACAGAAAACATGGAAAAACCACCACAAGAAAAAATCCCCATGTAAGATCAGTCATCAAAAGAAAAGACTTCCTTGGCACCGTCAAATTGAGAAAATTTCACATAAAAATTGTGACTCGTGAAATTAAAATTATACCGCTGATAGTAATTATATCATTGACGGACTTATCAAATTTCCTGTAATCGACGTAACATTGAGCTGACACATATAAAAAAAAAAGAAGAGTTTTCAACTTGAAATTGGAAGACATAAAAGTTTTACGTAATTTACACACAACAGCTCAGTCGCTCGTTAATATTCAAGTTTTTAAGTAACTCACGTTACCGCGGTTGCTAACTAAAAATTCAAAACGTTTGAAATTCAAAGATACTTTAAATATTTGAAAGTGTTAAAATTTTTCCGAAAAAGTCTCGCCTACATTGAATTAATTTTGTGTGATAATACTTAATTTCATTCGCCACTATAACCCGCCCAATATATATATTGTATAAATATATAGTCTAAGCACAAAACACACGTGCTTCAGAAAATCCAATCAAGCATGTGCCGGAAAGAAACCCGCTATAAGCCAAAAGTGTCAGGGAAATACCATGCGGGAATCTCCCCTTCGAAACCATCGACCTGTAAAAGCTAAAACTTTGCGAACGCAGTTTTCTCCCCTAAAGGAATTCCCACTTTCCCAGCCGGCCGGCGCATGCGCGAAATATATACTCTGCTACATGTCAACTCCTTGCGGTGAACCGACTAACGCCAGTCAAGATTCGAAAGTCAAATCGAACGTATCAACAAAACCTAAAGTAACAAGTGCTCGAGTATACATCAGTTCAAGATCAACTTCGTTTAGTTCTCGTAAGTGAGTTTAGTCAATTCGAATTTTGCCTAACTCGACGTTCAAGTACAGCGATGATCTATAAATAAATCAGACGTGCCGCGAGATAAAGATGGCTTTGAAGGATATACAAGCAACGTATAACCGGTCGTGGGTTTTTTCTCTCGACAATATGGTAGATACTGAAATCAGAGCACGCCGGCGTTTTAGTTAATTTTTTTTCTGATTACTAGTAGTCTAAATGCGCGCTGCGCGCGCTGTAAATCTATCGTAGAAATCGTAAATAGATATTAATATTCTATAATACTTAGTTCAACAAAAAGTGCTATGCATGCGAACCACCATTATTATCATTCTATTTTATTTTTCTTAACGTGGTTCTATGGGGAGGGTGTTCAACTTCGGTAATAATTTCAAAAAATATCTGGTCTTTCAGTCGCTCGTAATAAAAAAGTTATCGATCGATTGAAGCAAAAAAAAAAAAAAATGGAAGGTGTTCCTCAGATCGTCTACTTTCTTGTAATCATTGATGAAACTAATGAGGCAATG
>JAWWMK010000001.1:13662786-13705751 GCA_035047105.1 Galeopsomyia nigrocyanea
TCAATAAATCATTTCAAATTCTCGCGCCTAATTCTGACGTCATACCAGCAAGCCAATCAAACAGCAAAATCTCCATGTCCAACCGACCAATCAAAAGGTTTACAGGCTTCACTTTTCAAACCTCGTTTTTTTAAGGTAGGATTCGACTCGTCGAATTTTTTTAAGGTAGGATTCGATAGAAAATTAAAATAGGGTATTGTCGGTATTGTCGATATGCAAAATATTAATCCAATTAGCTTTCACTGTAGATTTTCGCACTAACTCGCGGGGATCACGCTTATTTTATACGAGTATTTGAAATTACAATAAACTAAAAATGTAACATTCAATTTACTTTTACTTTTTCTTTGAAAAATTGGATTTTCAATGTGTTCTATTATTCTATGAAAAGCTCTATAAAATGGATTATATTGTTTCAGATCTCGATCATCATGGATTACTCATCACAAGAAAAAATCCCCACGGCACCATCTGATCAATCAGCAAACATGTCATTACAAGATCAACCACCTGCATACTCGTCTCTGCTAGCACCTACTCAACCCATTATAACAACTCAACCAACTCAACCAACAAATGTTGTTTACGTTATTAGTCAGCCACAAGTTGGTCCAGATCCTACGACGATGACTTGTCCTCACTGTCAAGCCGTTATCACCACTATTGTACATCAGGAAACTTCTGCGAAAACTCATCTGATGTGCCTTCTTCTCTGTTTACTTGGGTAAGTGATATTGTTGATCGTATTTCACAGATCTTTAATGCTTAACAATTGATTTGAAGTTTCGAAATCTGACGGTAGTTCTTAGTAGAATCTAGTAATTTTTTTTTGTTAATCCATAAATTATTGTCGAATTTTAAGATACTCCGAAAATCAGGTTTTTATAAGTATAATTTGCATTCGAGATTGGTAAAACGTTGAGCTCATCGAGTATCTCGTGTCTGATGAAGGTCAAGATTATTTCATAGCGATAACAAGTAACGGTTTCACGTAAGCGTTTAGCAAAAATAATGACGTTTAAATTATTGTTCGACTGCTTTCGAAAGCTCAAAAGAGCTTTTGATTCAGTGATTGTTCATCATGGATTTACTAATTATTTATAAATTTTATAGTCATTGATCATTTTCGGATTGATTGAAAATACAATCTCATATTGAAAACATTACTTTTTCCTTTTATCAATGCATGTTTTCTATTTTACAGTTGCTGGTGCTGTGTTCCATTAGTCTACTGCACAGACGGATGTCTTTCCAAGAGGCACTCTTGCCCTAACTGCAATAAATTCTTGGGTGTCTACGACGCATAATTTTTAGTGAAAAAAAATTTTTGTATGAGTTTTTTTATTTATGTATACCAAAATATTCCAGCGTTTTGATGAAAATTCCATATTGAGACGTATAAATGTAAATGTCAAGGACTGCATTTGTCAACTAATAATTTTTGTAAATCTTGACGTGTCGTATAATATTTGTGATAGCAGTGTATGTTTAATAATGTAGTTATTTATTTATATATTTATTGAATATAATAATAATTTTGTACGCCAATTATGTTACATGAAATAACTCGAGTGATTTATATTTGAAAGACTTCTTTTGTAAGGAATATTTTTTTTAAATATGTACGTAATTTTCTTTGTGGCCATAAAATACTTCTAGCAATAAAACGTAGATGGCTATCCGTGAAAATAAATACATTCATTTATGAGTAAACAAACGTCTATACTTTTCTTTATCTAAATATGCTTAATAAAAATCTATCACTGATGAATTTTAAGAGCATACATCCTTATATTTACAACTCTTTATATGTGCCACATTAGACCGTCAGTAATATCTTCACTGCCATTCATTATTTTGGAAGTTTTTTTTTCATTCCTCATTATGACGTAGTATCTTTATCAAAAATATCCGTGAAGCGTGAAATTATAAATAAATACTCGCAAAATATCCCAGTGATAGTATACAAATATTGCTATAGCAGGCTTATTAAAATTTCTATAAGCGGTAGGCATTATCTGTCTCGATAAAAAAAGATAGTTTTTAACTCGCAATCGAAAGCTATAAAATTTGCGTAGTTTCCACAAAATTATTTATAGCCGTTCTGTAATTTTCGAAGTCTCAAAGTCAGCCACATGTTGGCGTTTGCTTTAAAAAATCTAATGCGTTTGAAATGTAATGATCCAGCAAATATTTGTAAGAGCACTTTCCAAAACAGTTTTATTACGATGTAAAACGTGCACATAATAGATTCATAAAAAAATTTTTCAAATCAAACTGATTAAAGATTTAAAATGTACAAGAAAAAATTCACTGATTATTTCCTACACGCTTAGCTGTCGTGATATATGATCGTATTCAAGTTTTAGGAAGCGTTTGCCGATACGCAAATATGATTATCGTAAATCCGCGCGTGCATATGAAAATAAGGAAAATTCTTTAAAAAAAAAATTCAATCCGAAGTTCATAACGTTTAAAAAAACGCAGCGAAATGAAGCCAGAGCTGTAAACAGATCCGTACAGTTACAGTACGTGCGTGACTTTAAATTGGAATGACGCCATCGTATATTTAAAAAAAAAGTAGAGACGCAATGAACGACCAACAATAATAACAGTGTGGAATAGTCAAAATCCTTGTCCACTGAAGATTTTCTCTCTCGCGCGAAGCGGTGGGAATTTCCACCTATATAACAATCCGCGCATGCGCACAGAGCGTATCGAATATACAAAATAGACACCGCGGCTTCTAACGCCAGTCGAAATTCGAACGCGCAACTGGTGGTAGCCGATATAAAATCTTCATCGCGAGTCAAATCTTGCGAGTAGTGCTTGGGTATACGTGTGAACCAAAAAAGTCACACTCAAGATTGTCTGCGCTTCGTTAAAGCCAGTAGTTTTTGGTGAGTTAGTAGCACTTTTGTGCGTTGCAGCCTTGCAGCTTTTAAAAGCTTTTATTTAAATACAATGATTTTGTTACTTATGCAACGCTAGGTTGAATTCGGTTGTTTATAGTCTTTAGTTTTTTCAGTAGTCGGGATAACAATTTTTACATCAGTTAGTTAAGTAAAAATTATTTTATTTATTGATTATGTAATGTTCCGTTGAATCGTTATTCTAAATAGAAAAAAAAATTAGTTTGCTAATGAATGACCGATTACTCTTTTTGAAGAGATATATATAGTCTAATATGAGATCGAGTTTCGTCCAGGGTCACACCCAAAAAAGAAGAGAATGTTCAAAATAAAAGAAAAAGGAATAACTGTCTTTCGCGGGAAATATTAAATTGTTTATTTTTACGCAGCTTAATATAGCGCAATGAGTGTCTTTAATGGTATAATTTTTTTTATGAGTCTAAACAAGATTTCATTTCGTCGTTAATTCAAGCGGTCGCGCACATCTAATTGTTCGCTTCCAAGGCCGCACGTAGCATCTATCGATTCAGTCTCGTTTCTCAACTTAATTAATTTTTTTTCCTGTGGATTTGAAAATGATTCATTTAGTTTTGAATTGAATAAACCATTAATATTTGTTTTATAATTTAATCGAAATAATTTGATAGCTATTGCTTAATATTATTTATTAAAAAAATGCCGATCTATATTTTTCATTAAAATAAGGAACAACTTTTGTTCAGGGTTTTTCAAGTACTCGCCTTTCAGCAACAAAAAGCAACAATGACGAACGTATACGTCGGACAACCACCAGTTGGGCCAGATCCAACAACAATGACCTGCCCTCACTGTCACAACCAAATCACCAGTAACATGGAGACCGAACCTACCACGAAGACTCACTTGTTCTGCCTTCTGCTGTGTCTTCTTGGGTGAGTTTATTATGCATCTATTTTTTACAACGTTACGTCATGCACGTGGCATGGAATTACCATAAATTTATTCGAGAGAAGGTCGGAACGAATTATAAATTCCTGCCTTTGATATTCACTTTTTTTTTTATTTTATTTTTAAGCTACAAAGAAATTTTCACATTTTCATGAGTTAATAGGATTTTGGCTGGGTCGAAAACAATTATTAAAAATGAAAGATTTATGGCTATTACGAAAATCTCGGTACCTCCTTATTCTGTATACGAGCTCCGGTATACGCTGAAGCCGAAAATAAAGTGTCCCACGTGCTACCCTGTCTGTCATAAACTTAATGGCTCCACGTTCCAATTTGTAAAAACTAGCATGTTAACATGAGCTCATTCTGACAAATAATATTCATTTAGATAGTCGAAATTCTTGTTGATCTGCATCATAATTATATATACCAAAGTATACGTAATTTATTACATTATTTATTGTAGATGATAAATTAATACAATTTGGAAGATATTTTCTTAATAAAAAAATTCATTTGTTATTTAAATTTTTCATTATCATCTATATACTCCAATAGCAAATTTTAAAAAAAATATTTTTTATACTAATATATTTTGATTTGTTTCTAGATGCTGGCCGTGTGCTCCATGTGTTTACTGCGCCGATGGTTGCCTGGCCAAAAAGCACACTTGCCCGAAATGCCAAGCCTATTTAGGCACATACGATGGATAATCAATTTTCATGGGATGGACACGATGTATTTGAAATACATTTAGAAGCTTTGGGAAAAAAAATGTTTTCCTACTTCAAATTTATTGTAGTGAAGTGATTTTTTCAACGCGACATTTTTATGATATTATTGATTTCAGTTGTGATAATGGATTTTATAACCCACCAAAATATCAATTTCAAAGTTGCCTAAGTTAATTTAACAATAAGCCAATAAGCTATCAATGCCGAATTAAAAACTGAAATAGCTTACCTGTCACTTTAATATACCGCTTGCTCCGTTTAATAAGTGATTTTTTTTAACGATCGTAAATTTTATAAAAATAAATAACAAATGTAAACATTCTTTACTTTCATGTGGACCCTGTAAAGTAAAGGGTAAATTTGAATAAAGATCTATTTTTTATATTTGTAGATATACACATAAATCGCTGTGTAGCATTTATTCTTTATTATATATACATATATTTAAGCCACGCTTCTAGTAATCCATTTACTTAAGCTTGCAGCCGGGTATAGTGTATGCGTGATATCCAATTTCCACGCCCATGTAGCTTGATAATATTAATCTGTCTTGTAGGAGAACACTCCTAATAATTTAATAGATTCATCTTATCGTCTGAAAGAGAGCTTTCAGTAGAAAAAAAATAGACGTGTTTAGACTGAAAAGTTTGCAGAAGATTAAAACAGCAATTGAAATTTTTTTTAATTGCCTCAATGTCGTCACTGTGCAAATTTCATTTAATTGAATGAACCGACGTCATGGTCGTATAGATAAAATTTCCGAATGAAAGGTTATATTTTCATCATTAAATTGGGAGATTCCAACGGAACCGTGGGTCTGGTAAAAAAACTAAAATTACATACCGATATAATCATCATGATTAGTTTTATATGCAATTTTGAGGAAATGTAAAAAAGCTTAACACTCGAAATACACCGAAATTTGTTAATATTTTGTCCTACATATTAACAATCACTCACCCATTCAACCTCATTAGGCCAAAAGTTGTTCGATATTTACGAATAAACTTCTGAGGATATCAAGTACACACAAAAATTGCGGCTACTATCAGTATTGCCCCTAAGCTATCCTCTACTTTATTTATCTAATATCTTATCAATAGATTGCACTGATAAACATAGAAGATGACGCAATTGGACTCTTCAAAGTCGATGTTATGGCCGACACATATTTCAGTTTACTGTAGGTTTAGAAATACAACGGACGAGACAAAAGATATTGGTGAATCATGGCAAATCCAAATGTGGTGATTATGGCAAACCCACAGCCACAAGTCGGACCTGATCCTACTTTGATGACTTGTCCTCATTGCAATGCAACGATCACTACTATTATGGAAACTAAGGCTTCTATGAAGACTCATCTGTTCTTCCTACTTCTTTGTGCTATTGGGTAAGTTTCATCTTAACGAAAGACTGGAAATGATAATACGTTTACAAATTTAATTTTAAATTATACGTGTAATAATCAATGACTGAAACAGATAATAAAACTCATGTTTTTGAAGATTTCCAAAAGTTAGGTAACTTTCGATTCTGATAATAAATAGATAATTAATAATCAAGCCTCAATAAAAGATTTAATCAATTTAACATTAAATTTTATTTATAAAAAAGTGACTCAAAGACCTTATCAATTCACTCCACGTTTTTAATGATAAACGACAAGTATGATCATTTATGCAACGTTTCTTCATTCATATGTTAATCTCTTTTGTTTCGCAGATGCTGTTGCTGCGCGCCTTGCGTCTACTGCGCCGATAGTTGTATGGCCAAGAAACACACTTGCCCCAACTGTCACAAATTCATCGGAATGTACGATAAATAAATGGACGATTAAAATCTCCAACTACGAGTGTTTATCAACTATTTTTGTGTCTTATAATTTTTCTGCAAGTATTATCTACAATCAACTGCTGCATCTTATAATTCAGTATATACAAATTGCTACTTAGCAAATGAAACATGCGGAAAGAGAGAACGCACAATAGGAATATTTTGTTTTTAAGCTAAAAATAGATCTCCAGCAAAAAATACAAATTGAAAAACAGATAATCTTTTAATATTGTTTAATAAAAATAAAAACGTTCTTTATATACCTATGTCTGAAGATTCTTTGTCAATAAACATAACTATGCGTAGCCATCTAAAATATTTGGCGCGAACTGACTTATGAAGATGAATAAAAGCTTAACGATTAAGTTTATTTTTAGTTGCCCAACTTCCACTTTATTGTGTTATGTATATTTATTCGTGCGAAGTTTGGCTGCGATTCTTCGTTACGCGTTCGCGCTTACAAAATCTCACACGGAAGCTCTCTCGTGCGATTTGCGTCAGTGCAAGAGAAGATAAATCGAATACAATGCGGTTCGCGCATGCGTCGTTTATGAACCTTGTCGCGATGCCAGCTTTTCCGGCTTTATTCGTTATATTTGAAAATTCGGAGTTGAGAATACAAGATGAAAATGTGAACTGATGAGATAAAAAAAAACTGCTATTGGCAGCAAAATTTAAAAGTAAAAAAAAAAAATTGGAAAAAGAAAGAAAACAATATTTTGGTTAAGCTTCATAGGGACATGTCTCGCTGGTCCCTATTTTATGGTTATGGAGGCGTCGAAATTTTATAAGCTCTATTGATGCAACCACAATGCATCGTTTATTCGGCCTTTACATCGTTTTCTAGATGCAAAATTTAGTTAGTACTTATCTATAAAATTTATTAATTGTTTACTAACCAATACAATTTTTCAATTAATTTCCAAAATTTGACACAGTATATGCAAAGAAAAAACTATTAGATCATGATGGCATATCCAGGACATGCACCGTTAGTCGGCCCAAACCCCATATATATGACTTGTCCTTACTGCAGGGCTAATATTACTACTTATGTAACTACGCATCCAACCATGAGTACTCACTTCATGTTCCTTCTTCTTTGTATTTGTGGGTAAGTTTTTCATCGTAATCGAATGCCTAATTAAAATTTTCATAATCCCACAATATAGTTTGGTGTAATCGATTGAATATTATCAAGAATAGAAACCGATATGAACTCTTAAGATGATCAATTGATAATTAAAAAAAATGATATTTTAAAAATAACCTACATGCGTTTCTATTAAACTGACTCTTTTTTCATTGTTTATGACGAACAATCAAAGGATATTTTTCATTCTTATTATAATCTCTTTTTTTTTTTTGCAGATGTTTGTGTTGCGCGCCTTTCGTTTACTGTGCCGATCCATGTTTGGCGAAAGAACACATATGCCCGAACTGTCGTAGATTTATTGGCGTGTATAATAATATGTAAACCCTGGAACAATAATTGAAGATTCCTGATGGAGGTACTTGATTTTTTAAAGTTCGTTCTGAATATTATATAAAATTTAATGAAAATTCAGCCGATAATCCAAACGAGTAACCATAAAAAACGTTGTACGTTCATTTTCAATTCGCAACTTGTCGGCACATTAATTTTTGCAATGAATTATCGGCATTCATACATACTTCCATGCGTTAAATTTATTCGCGCGAAGTTCCACAGCTATTTGCACTTCAGTGAAGAATAATATGTCGTACGTATGTGCACGTGATAAGACAAATAAATGCGGGAATCAAAGCTCGCCCATGCGTTCGGTTCGACTTTTCGCTGTACAGCCGATTCATTTGTGATTCCATGCGCAACGAAATTTTTTGAGAATCTAAATGAAGATGGTCATGTGACCGCTACCCGTAGCAAAGCTTCCAGTCTGTAGTCTGTCGTATAACTGGACGGGTTACAGAGCTCTATTAGAGAATATCAGTGTAAATCGAGTTCGAAGATGTTTTTTTTTTGACTATTCACCCACGAAACCCTCAAGCTATTTGAATATGAAATAGAGCTTGAATGACAAAAGTAATCGATCATCAAGGTGAGAAAGTGTTTATAAATAGGTGCCACCAAAGTAGGTTGTCATTAAAAGAATTTTGACATCGGAAATTTTTGAAACATATCTTTTCTTTGATCGATATCATACACCAACTGTCATAAATTTTTGGGCAGATACGACGGTTGAAGCGGCTATTTATCCGTTATGGCTAACTTTTTTATCTACACGACTATTCCAATTACTGTTTACTCGATATATAAGTAACATTTTATTATAAAGCAGCTTTATTAGAAAACAATCCAAAGTATATAATAATCACCTCTTCGGATTTAACGTGTGAGATGAAAATATTTCATATTTCTAAGTTAAGATGAAGACAGAAGATGTGAGGTTTAAAAAAAAAATTATCGACGCTATAAAATGAACCAATATACTCATTTTTACAACAAAAACATGTTAGTCTTCATTTCGAAAAACAATACCAATTATTTTCGTGAAGAATTAAACAAAAATTTTATTACAAAAAACGAAACTCTCATGCATGAAAAAAGTGGATTGATATGATATATCAAACTGTTAACCCGACGATCTGTAAGTATTATTACAATGGTTTTAGTGTAGCGACACTGTAATCTGCTTTTCTCTCTGTAAGGAATACACCCGAGAATATTTGAAAGGAGATTTATCCTCTTTTATTCAACACATAAACATTTCTCATGAATATTATAGTGAACCAAGCCTGCGTACAGGTACCTCGTGTACCTCTGCAGAGTTCAAAATGAACTTAGTCTTGAAGTAACAATAACAATAACTGTAAATTTCCCATTATTAGGTCGATCATGGAAATTTTATTATTTTTTATACCGCCCGTTTGAAATTTTTTTCACTCACAACTTGTCTATCAATGCAATGGCTTATCGGTACTAATACATGTTGTTATTCACATAAAGTTCGACTATGGCACTTTATTGAAGAAAAGCATTGTAATAGAATGCCCTGTGTGGTAATACACGCGGGAAGATCGATTTATTAGTGGGAATCAAAACACGCGCATGCGTTCAGTTTAGTTTTTCGACACAGTCGCTTCATTGAAGTTCCACGGAGTAGTCTGAGTTTTTTTAAAAATAGATCCCAAATTGACGAAGGTCGGCCACGCGGCGCCTACATGTACCAGAGCTTCCAGTCTATATTCTGCCATAGCTGGGCGTATGGCAGAACTTTTTGGAGCTAGCTCCTTTCTCCGCGACGTGCTGCTGCCGCCGCAGGCGGCAGCTTCATAGCGAGCTTGACTATGGGAGTAAAATTGAAAAACCGAACGGCCGAATGTCACAGAAGTATCTAAAAATAGCTCTTGCCGACACGGCCGAATGTCACGGAAGTACATGGAGACTATAGCTCTTCTTTCGTGCGCACTCGGCTCGGTTCGGCTATACTCGACTTGGGACTCTCTCTCTGGCACACGCTCCCTCTCTCTCTCTCTCTTTCAGTCTATCTCTCTCTCTCTCTCTCTCTCTCTCACGCTCTCTCTCTCTCTCTCTCGCTCTATCTCTCTCTCTCTCGGTCTAGCCGACTACGCCGTAGAATCAACAACAGTCGCTGCTACAGCGTGAATGATTCTTGTGCTAAAGTGCGTAATATAAGTGAGTTACTCTCACGCTCCCTCTTTTTTTTTTTATATGGGAGCACGTTCTTGTAACTCCAGATTGTGAATTGTCTTTTTCATCCATAAACGAGTACAAAATTATCAATCTATCTGAATGGGAAATAAATCTTTTCGAAAGTTACTTAATATCAAGGTAAGAAAGTGTCCAAGAATAAAAAGCTCTGCATGGTGAAGTAGATTGAAGTTAGAAATTTTTCGAAACCAAAAGTTTAGTGAACGCATCTTCAAATAGATCTATCGACCGGTACATTATTTGATGACCGAGCTATGTCCTAAAACTATTCAACTTGTTGCGGTTGACGTAAAATATAATATAGTTTACCTACGTAGTTACTAAAATTGAATGTACGTGAGTTATATTGTAATGACAGAGAACTATATAACCGTGAAGAGGCTTCGCGTGCCATCGAGTTTTACCCAGCTAAAAATATAATTATGAATTTACAATGTCAACAATTATCACGTGTTTATTTTTTTAATTTTGGTATTACGGTTGAAAGACGTCCTGAAATGTCCGAATCTGCTACATATTTCGTCATGCATTGTAGTTTTTTGAATTTATAATATCTTGACTGCATATCCGCGATCAATATTATACATTTATTTATTAATTATATTATAAGTTTTATAATCGAAAAGAAACTATAAATCACCGGAATATATACTTTGTTACACTCTGTAATCCAATATATAAGTTTTTTTGTGATAAGTCGCAGAAGAAAATTTTATTATTTTTCATCATTAAAATTAATAGCGTGCTCTGATAATTTTCCGCGAGCCCCTCATAAATTTTTCAATTCACAATATTCTGGTAAATTATTTTACAGGAAGTTGTCGGTACTTTAACTGTAACACGGTCTTTATTCATAAGAAGTTTGGTCGCAGGACTTCATTAGAAAAAGATGTTTTCTATACAAAGACGCGTATGGGATAGCTAAAAATGCGGCATTGGGAAAAACTCAACACGGTCCATTCTATAATAAAGTTACAAATGGAAAGGTATTAAATTTTAACGCATACGCGTATACACAAGTGAAAATCAAAACTCGCGCACCCGTTAAAATTTTTATACCCTTCGCTATCCATCTGTAATTTTATAGAATGGACCACGTTGAGTATTTCCCAATGCCGCTTTTTTTAGGAAATATTTAATTAATGATGGTTATAGGCGGTACATTGTTAAATACTTTCAGCACATAGCTTTCAGTCTATATCCTGCCGTAGCTGAAGCCAGCGACCACACAGTATTGTATACAACAGCTAATCAGTATAAAGCACACACGAAAATTAAGCTGTCTGAAAGTCAAATAGAGCTTCATTGAAGTAATTCATCATCAAGGTGAGAAAGTGTTCTAAAATAGGCTCTGCTAAAGTAAATTGTAGGTAATAGAATTTAGAAACCGAAAGTTATAACGCATGAAACTTTCAATAGAACAATCGGCTGATTCATTGTTCCATGATGTTTGATATAAATTAATGAATCGTATTCTAAGACTTATCGCAATAGATGTAAGATAAAGTTACTTAAAAACTAGGTAGTTGCAACTGAACATGAGTGTACACACGTGTTGATGATAGCTGTATGTGTAACAATGTCGGAGAAGAATGTTTTTGACTTAACCGATTCTGTTCTTCGTATGCCCTCAACAGGGGTTTCTAAGTTATAGAAATGTAGTTATGGATACATACTACGAACAATTATCGCGTATTTATTCGAGTTTTACAGTTAAAAAAAAATGCTTTTGTACAGAGACTGTAAAAATAAACTTCATTATACATCGAATATTAATTTATTCAACCTACTTCCTACGTTTCGCTAACTAAACATATGCTGTGATTTTTTTTACCACAGAGATTTTTATACCAACTAACTGTCACATAAACTTCAGTCATGACAACCCAAGGAAACTATGTATTTGTAACTATTCCACCTGTTGGACATCAACCGGTAGAAATGATTTGTCCTTTCTGCCATAACTGCATAATTACGGAAATTGAACATAAGATTTCCACCAAAACTCACATGCTGTGCGTCGTTCTTTCTCTATTTGGGTAAGTTGCACAATATACATGAATATTCCCCCTACAATTTATGTCCAATTCCAAGATTAATCCATATTTATAGTTAAATAATCTGAAATGCAATTAGTCAAGTCTTTCATTGGTTTTAGATTTCGACTGATACAATAATTTTATATTCATTCTCACTACTATTTCGTCTTATGTAGTGATTTGACATTATGATTGTTTCAACGATATTTCCAAATTATTTATAGCCGGTCGTTCATAATAATATGTATTTAAAAAACCCCGTAGCTTGACATTAAATCATAACATAGATATTCGTAGTTATCCAATAAATCCACTTTTTTTAAATGAATTTTCCCTATTCTGTCTCGATCTCTTCCAAAACCATAATATCAATACTTATCATTTGCAGATTATTTTTATGCGCACCTTGTGTTTACTGCAATGACGGATCTAAATCAAAGGAGCATTGGTGTCCGAAATGTTTGAGGTACTTGGGAACATACAACGGTTGAAGCAGTCATTTGTGTATTGATTATTGCAACAAAAAAAATTATTGTAATAATTGACTAATTATACATATTTTTACGACAAAAACATAATAATCTTCATTTCAAAAACTGATGCCTACCGAGGATGCCTACTCATTACTTCGAAAATCAAATGGAAATTATATTACAGTAACAGAAATCTCCGGCATGAAAAAAGTACATCGATACGAAATATCAAACTCTTGACCCTTCGATCTGTATTACAGTGGCGTCAGTGTGGCGACGCTTAAATTCGTCTCCCCCTCGTATAAGAAAAACACACCCTAGATTATTCGATTGGAGATTTCCCCTCTGTAGTTCAATATACGTCAACGGTAAGTTTTACCGTTATATAGGTCAGTGGCAAACATTTCATTATTATAATTAATGGCACAATCCAATTATTTTCATCGCAGCCCTTTATATTAGTCAAATAAGGTCAATTTTTTTTTTGTTTTTGAAACTTCGTAATTTTGATCGTAATCTACGTTCATAACAGTTTCGAAATACTTTTAATATTCACGAATCCTGTAAATTTTCGGATTTTTTTACCAGTTCACGTCATCATATATGAACTTCACGCGTTATTTCAGCGGCACGTGCCAGTATGTTTTTTTTCACGCACGCGTGCGTAGGCCTAGCCGCCGCTATGGCTTGAAGGCCAAATTTCTGGACCAAGCATAGAGAAAAACGAATCTTGTGCCGGGTGTGTATAGTTTGATACACGTGTAGCGCGAGACGTCTTTAAGTGTATACGGTAACTGCCAGTTAAAACTCAAAGTTAAAATGTATAACTGAGGAGACATTAAACTTGACGTCAATGAAAGTTATTGATAAAATAATTATATTAGGTAAGAATGGTAGTCCTCCGTCGAGTTTATTGCAAACTGTATGTGTTTGTATTTGAAAGAAAATATTTTAAAAGGATAGGCTATTTATTACACAGTTCAGATTCTATACTCAATGGCAAACTTTGATTTTCGTATTTTATTTTGTTGTTATTATAAACGAATCTCGTGATAATTCTGTTTGTTTTTAATCGAATATCATTCTACCGGCGTCCATTGTAATAGTTGCTGATAACACTTTAAAAATAGACATATGACTCGCGTGCGTAAGTGTAACTATATGTGTGTCGAAAATTTTAATCAGGCAATGGAACATGCGTAAAAAACAACATCGGTGAAGGCCGACTTTGGGCCAGGCAGATAACCGTTATAACCTCACCATAAAAATTTGACTCGAGGAGGAAGTGTATACAGCATAGCAGTCTATTGTTGAATAATTGAATTCATTGTAAGCGCAAGTGTTCCGAAAATTAAATTAATCATATGAAGCTACTCTGAAGTGAAGCAGATCTATGAAGCGATTCTCATAGTTTTAAGTGTAAAGGTAAGCAATCGAACGAAGTTTTCGAAAAATAAAAGAATCTCTCTTAGTCAGTAGTTGTAGTAGCAAACAGTGTGTAAAACTGTCACAAAAACTACTGTACGAGCGAGTTGTCGGCGTAACTACCGGATGTTTATGTACATACATACATTATGTTAGTGTCGCCGTATGCGCTCGGTTAAAAATGCAAATATGAACGCACATTCACAACCGTGATGGAATTTTTCGTGCAGAGATTGCAGAAAAAACGACGATCAGCCATTCATACAAAGATTCTTCATTATTATTCTCAAGTGCTATTGGAAGTTAACATTCTATACGTTCCCGCGATTGTTTATTCTATCTCTATAATTTATTCTAAAAAAATCCTTTATTTGCGAATGATTGAAATAAGGCAAATTATAAAAAATAACATAGTTTTTTTTAAATATATGCTGATGATTTTTAGTCCTACTCCAATTTTAATTAAATGTTTAATCAATCTAATTTGAAATCTCATTTACATTTTTAATTTATTATTTTGAAATTTGGAAGCACTAGTGAATTTTTGCACCGTCTTTCATTCATTAGCATATTAAAAAAAAACTTTCAATTTTTTTTTTTTTTGACATTGTTGTACCATTTATGATCTATTGTCCTTTTAGATTAATTTTGTTCTAAAATTTTGTTCCTTTACTCGTGAAAATTTTTAACGCCAGACGTATGCATTTCACTCGCGTAAAATTACAATCCTATTTCAACTTACATTGACTTACTTTATTCTGCAGTGATCTAATATCGAGTTTATTTACTATTTTCATATAGTACTGACATGAAACCAATTTTATATAATATAAATGATTTAAATATATTTTAGATTACAGACATTTTTATACGGAGTTACTGGCACATAATCATTAGTCATGTCAACCCAAGAAAATCACAAATCCACCATTTGGACCAGAACCACTTTCGATGGTTTGCCCTCATTTTCATAAATCAATAACATCAGTTGTTGATTACACGGCCACAGCCAGAACTCACATAGTCTGTCTAATTATGTCTGTGTTGATTAGGGTGAGTTATTCATTATACCTAATGACGTGCTTGAGATTCGAATTTTTTTGTTCTCCTAATATTTAAATTTGTATTTATTGTATTTTCAGTTGCTTCCTATGCGCGCCTTGCGCGCGTTTACTGTTAAAAAACTTTCTGGCGAAGGAGCACACTTGTCCAAACTGCGATAAGTATGTGGGCACTTACGATCATTGGTCAGCAGGCGTGGTTTTACTTTGATGTATTTTTAATGTGTCCAATTACTTTATTGTTTGAAAGAGTATAGCGACGCTTTCGTGTGATGCGATGAGAAAAAGACTTGTAAAATATAAACAATACTCGATGGTTGTAATGTCACAGAAATATATAATTGTAATTTATTAATAATTCTATAAGTTTATTTAATGACCTATGCTTATGTAAACTATACGTTATTTTTTTTTGTCGAGTCGTAGGAATAAGACGACGACAGGTGTGACGCACTTACACTAACGAGGTAATTTATTTGAAAGACTATCCGATTATACTCGTTGTTACATGAAACTATATGCGTTGGATGGGTTGTGCCCTATATAAATCAATTAATATGACGACAAATATAACCGCTCTAATGACGCATTATGGGGCATAAATTCTCTTCAATTATTTTTTATTTCATAGTGCTTACCAAACTCAAAAAAAAAAAATGCTGCAAAAATTATATGCACTGAAAAATAAAAAGTTGACAAAGAAAGTGTATAGTAAAGCTTGAGAAACTAAAATTTTCATTGGAAACATGCATTACACGGGAGTATTGAATTGTTCACGTCAGATGCATTCATGACGTCAACCACTGGCGACGCTCAGACTTGTACTCCCTGCAAAAGAAGTTCGCCCCAGATTATATCTACGAGGATGCATCCTCAGTAATTCCTACGCATGCGTGAGCTTTACTTGTAGTATAGTGAGTTGCAAACTTTTGACACTCAAGTTATCGACATGTCGCGAGAATTTTTGCTTGTCCTTTAAAAGTTAATCAGTACGTAGATTCGTACGCGTAGATTTTGTGTAATAACTTAATTTCGAAGGCTTTTAAAGCGTTACGAGATTGTCGATCAATCATGGCAGAAAATCAAATTAAAGCGTAAAATGAATCCGGAACAATCCGATAATGAAACGAGAGTAACGATCGTGGTGAATTCTTCAGGTGGTCCGTGGCCTGTCGAGTTATTCTGCAGTCATTGCCAATCGTACGTTACCTCAGAAATAAATCTCATTCCTTCTACGAGGACGCACATAATTTGTCTTCTAATGTGCCTTGTCGGGTAATTTAAAATTATGTTGTCATTTTATTTAAATGTCGATGATGCATGAATTTCATATCAATTTTTATAAATGTAAAAGCTGTTTGTTAAAAAAAAAATTATATTTTTGTCTTTTCAGTTGTTGTCTATGTGCACCTTTTGTCTACTGTAACCGAAACTGCATGGCGAAGGAACATTATTGTCCAATTTGCCAACATCGTTTGACAGTTTACGATGGCTGATATTATTATTGATTGATGGAAAACGGGTTTTTATAATGATGTAAAATGAGTACGTTTTTGTTACGAAGTCGAGGTTGTTACATTACCTCGAGCAGATGGACCAATTACCTATACACTGTTGTTATTGAGTATTATGCTGCTTCTAATTATGAAAATAGCATCTCGCTTTTCAAAGCTGAAAAATTTAATGTATTGTTGTCGAGGGACACTTCTTCAATATGTAGATAGCTTTCATTATTTTGAGACTTTTTATCGAAAGTAGATTTGTTTATACAATCACGATATAATTAAATGTGTAAGATATATACCAAATTGTGAAAGTATTCAGTAAATATATGTAAGTTGTCGAATATATACTGTTCTGTACGAAATCTGAGTTTTATGTAGATTTTCTGATATAAAATTCGTTTACTTTACTCATTGTTGTCTATTACGATAAGCAATTACTAACAAGATGATTTTTTTAGTTTATGATTTTTACTCTTTTTTGCATCGAGTTTCATTAAAAAATATAATCACAATCCTTTTTACATTATAATCACATTCATTTAGCCAATTATGATAGAATTCACCAGTACCATATTATTATGATAGAACTGCAGTGACGTTACATTATGAATAATGGTAAGTTTAAAATGACTTCTATTTATATTGGATATACCAAAGAATTCTTGCTTCAAATATGAAACTGACATCTGGTGAGATCGAGGGAAGACTTACATTTTTATCCAAGTCAGTAAATAAGTTATAATCGGCCGAACGAGAATATTAATGTTAAGCAAAATAAAGAGATTAAAGACGTTAAATATATATATAATGGGATCGTGTAGCCCGCTTTCATATCACTTGAGCGTTTCGTTTCACAAGCGATCTGAGCAAGTAAAGTACTGTGTGAATATTCAGAAACATAGTTTCATTATTTACGGAGATCAAAGTGACTCAAATATTTTTAAGAATATAGTGAATTTTTTTTAGTGGAGTTTAGGTAATTATGAATATCATATTTATAAATTCTTTGTCACGAAATATTGTTAGAAAGTTTTCTGTAATTTCTATTAATTATTTTTGAAAGATAATTCTACAAATATTTAAATTCGCTTCTATTCACATAAACATTTTGCCGTGAATTATCAAAGCGACTTTTTTTAAATTGCAATTTGAAATCAATAAAATATATGGCTGTCTGAAATTTTTAAAACAGAGCATTGCGCAGTAATTTATGGCAATATTTTGTGTGAGAATATGTATTATAAACACTTATCATCTATGGGTTTAACCACTTACGTCTATCGAGCTATTATCAATTGAGAAAAAAACATATACCACGCGTCGCACGTCGCAATTGATACCATTGATTATACGATTGAGATAATCTCGAAGACGTCTCAAGGAAAATTGTGAAAGCGTGCGCAGTCGCTGCTTTTATTCGATGATATAATTAACATTCATTTTTATTTTTCATTTGTATCATCATAAAATATGCCATTACGTAAAAATTGAAGCGTGCATGATTGATATTCTTACCGTGCAGTTACAATGCCGTTGGTTCTGACAGCTGATGCTACTAGGGTAAACCTTCTAGTTGGAACATTCCCACCTGTTGGTCCAGTTCCCGTGTTGATGACTTGTCCTTTTTGCCAGTCGTCGATCGAAACCAAGATTGAGCTTATCTCTACGTGTAAGACATATTTTTGCGCTGCAAATTTCTTCTTGTAAGACATTAATCACATTATTTTTATATGTAAAATGTTTTATTCGAAAAAATTAGTTGAACTTTACTGATGTTTTTTTATTTAATTTTTAGGTGCTTCATATGTGCGAGGTTTTGCATCGATCTTAATGATTTCAAGGTAAAAGAGCATTATTGTCCAAATTGTGATGCGTTTTTGGGCGCCTACAAACTCTGACCGAATCTATTTATTTTTACATCCGGGATATTGATTTTAAGAAACGCACTTTTTTTATATTTGTAATTTTGTAGTTGTGTCATGATAGAAAAATAAAGTAGCATAAATAAGTTGCATCTATATGGTATTAAACTTCTATCGTTTATTTTATAATATATACTGTATTGTAAGACAAAATTAAATATATTTAACGAAGGATATTTACTTGTATTCATTTTCTTTAGGCTCCTTTTTTATGTAAGTAATTTGATTTTGGTTCTTTCGATGCAGTTTTCTCATGAAGATAGGCCGTAAACAGCAGCCCCATTTTTAAATCCAAATTATTATTTGATGCTTATAAGTAATGAAATAACGAATTTTTGATGCAGTAATAATTTTCATCTATTTGTCATATTCATAAGTGTCAGTTGATCTAGTGGACAGATTCAAAACTGTAATAATTGTTCGATGATCAATCTAATCAACAAACTCATGTAACGTCAGTATTCAAAATAGAAAGATTATTTTGATATTTCGCGCGATGATATTGAACGCATTTATAACAGTTTACAACCGATTAGTTAAGTGAAAACGATTTTTGTGTATTAGTATTTGGTTCTATTTTTGTTGTGAAAGTACGAAACTTAGAGTGACTTAAGTATTCTTTTTAATTAGTCAAAATTAGGAGTTAACAGCTCAGTACAATCTATCGTAGCCTTAATGACATCAGAGTATTAACAATTGCACGAATAATATCAAAGATAAGGTTCAAGCAACTAATATAAATACTTCCTGCATCTCTTTCTTGATTAGCATCAAATATTCGAACCTAAAGGATAAACTCATTTATCTCAATATTCCTCAAATCTCCCACGAAATTCCTTTACTCCGAAAAATCAAAACAAATATTACCGAAAAAATCCATTATGCAAACAAACAAGCCTCATTTAAAAAAAAAACGAAACTCCGAGAAATCTACGTATTCTCCGCACGTACGTACAAATACAAGAATACGTACATTACAGGAAGATGAGTAATTCCTTATCAGTAGATTAGCAACAGTTAGATGACGCGAACAGGTGTGTTATAAAGCCAAGCAATATCGCAGGCAGATCGTCAGTGTTGAACGGGAGAGTACGTGTAGCTGTGTAAACGAAACAGTCGAGAGGAAAGGAAACATTTTTTATTGAAAATATGGCACATCAAGGTCCACCACCCGTAATCATTATGACCGGCGCCAATGTTGGTCCTGATCCTACCACCATGACTTGTCCTTACTGTAATGCTACCATTACTACGAGGATGGAGACTGAACCTACCACCAAAACTCACTTGTTCTGCCTTCTTCTGTGTCTGCTTGGGTAAGTTTTGCTTTTTCATTTATTTACTTTATTTTTTATACTTTGGGCCAGTAATTTTTTAATTCATTTTTTTACAATATATATTTTTTAACTTACCATACTTCTTTGAAAAAATATGTCAGTACATTCAGTACATGTTGTTCGTTGAATTGAAAGTTGACTCATCGAGCAAATATTGATTCGCACGTGCCTTCTTTACGAAATATAAAAACCATCGTCAATTTCCTCGATTCAATCGTTTTATTTTCCGCGATATTGTAGATATCCATCATGCGAAAAATCAATATAGTCTACCAGATAAAATAAAATAAAAAGGCTTACCTAATCGCTAAATTTAGAAATGACAGTGAACTAAAAAAAAAAGTACAATTGAAAAGAAAGAAGACGATTAGATATTATCGAGACCGTGACATTTTTCGATATCTACGCTATAAAACATCAATAGAACGCTAAGCTTTCGTTATCAGTAACCGCGTAGTTTCTCCACATAATATCGTGTTTAAACTTTGAATAAAAAAGAAAAATTATGTTAACTTTGTCTGTTTTCTTTTTTCCAGCTGCTGGCCTTGCGCACCGTGCGTCTACTGTGCCGATAGCTGCCAAGCGAAAAAGCACACTTGCCCGAACTGCAATCAATTCCTCGGTGTCTACGACGGTTAATTTTTCATTCGTCGTGTACTTTTGACTTTTCTTTTTTTTTTGTACATAGAGATATATTATTTTACTTTTGTAAGTTGAATAGCGCAGCGACCTATTTTTTTCTTTTTTCACGAAGCTTGACTGACATTAGAAATGATGTGTTGTGATTATTCTATTTCTGTGAAATGTCATGTGTGTGTGGCTTGAGAGTTTTGTAAAACTCGGATTTAGAGTTTTTTTTTTGTTTTACAATAAATATGTTCTTTCAAACCTGAAAAAAAAATGTTTTTTCTTGATTTAAAATAGAAATGAGTGTTAGGTCTTTCGAATCTCAAGGATAAGGGACCCGACAACACTTTTTTTTTATCTTTAGCTCCCTATTCTCATGTAGATTAGGCGAGCTGCGAAGCTAAAAATACTCGTCCAACTCGTTCCCATATATATACGATTCCCCCTTTTAACAGCTCACAAACCAAGAGAATTTCTATTCTCGCTTTCAGACCATTTCATCCTTCAAAAAAAAAATATCCTCAAATCCAACCTTCTATTTTTATAATCAATCACACCTTTATTTTTTCTTATCGCTCTGTATTGATCATCTCCATTTTTATTCGAAAGCACGCGCGTCGAAATCAATTTTGCAAGCTGACGCAACGCCGCACTTTGCAAATTAATGACCAATCAGATAAAAATAAAAAATGCAGCTTTTTACCCTCCGCCACGGCGTAACTGATTTAGTTGATTCTCGTGGTGCGCATTGTAAAAATGTTGCCTTTTATCTTCTTGTTACTCGCGACAATCAACATCTGTCGCGCGTGCGACGGCATTGTTTGGAACGAAAAAAATCAAACTTTCGTGCCGTTGTTTAGCATCAAAAGTTTCTCGCGTGCTAAAGATGAATTTGTAATGAGGTTTAGATTGCTCGAGTATCACAATTTTCGCAAGGAAGTATTGATCGTCTCGTACTATCAGGTATAAAAATTCTGATATTATCTGTGTAAAATCAGCGTAAAAATGTACTTTACTAACGGTATCAGGAGGGTCGTCAAAAGGAATCGAATATCGTGAGTTTCGTGGATAACGACACGAAGATCACCGGAGTTTGCGGTGACATTTGGACAACTCTCGCCGACTATCTAAATTTCACGTACGATATATTCTCATTGCGAAACTTAATACAATCCATCCCTTAAGAAAATTTTCCTTTCGACAGCCTAGTACCGATAAAATTGAAGGACAAAAATTTCGGCAACGAATTCGAAAACGGCAGTTACGATGGTCTCCTGGGTCTCATACAGCGAAATCAATCGCAAATTATTCCCAGAGCCGGTGCTTTCGCCAGTCGTTTGGATTTGGTTGAATACACCGTGCCATTATGGACGATACGGTAAAGATTTCAAAACTCACAACGTAAAATTCTCATCGATAAAACACATTCTCATCGTATACTATCTAGATATTACCTTTACGTACTACCCGACTGGAAACACGACGAAATCTGGATGATCCACTTGTTCACTTTGAAGCTCTGGTACTGTGTTTTCATCTCGCTACTCGTGCTGACTTTGGCGGCTTACGCTTACGAGAAAATCTCGACTAAAACTACGAAAGAACCGATACGTTGTAATTTACAAGATCACATTATTTATACAATCGCTATTGCATCTTCGCAGGGTTCGTATGATATATAATTTTCTAAACGAAAATAAAGTAAGTAATCAAATTGTGAATACAGGTTTCGTACCACCCGAAGTTCACAATAAATCTCGTATAATATACATCTGCACGAGTATGTTTTCGTGGATCATACTCATAGCCTTCAGTTCGCACGCGATATATTTGATGACGAATCGTAAGTTCGTTTTGCCGTTCGCTGGATTGATGGATCTCATTCAGACAACCAAGTACGACGTGATCGCTTTTAATGGCTCGATGGTTCATCAAGATTTCAAGGTGAGAGATTTAAGAAAGTTGCGAGGATGGTGAATTCGATTGATTGTTTCTTTATTTTTTTAGAACCTTGTTTCGAGGTATTACGAGCACGTGCACGATTTTCGAAGAGTAAGTTTCGCCCCAGCTGCAAGAGAGCTTTACGAGAAAGTTTGCTTCAGTAAGAAACGAAAGTACGCAGCTTTCGAAGCTGCCGATCGACACAATGCCATTGGTAAACGTATCTGTCCGAGACTCGTACCTTCGTGGGAATCGTATTTTGAAACTTGGATTTCAGCGGCGATTAAGAAGGGTTTTCCGTATAAAAGAAGTTTTGATATTGGGTAATAATTGATGCACGATGATGGAAATTATTTTAAAATTTTTTGTGATAATTCTTTTTTTTATAGGATTATAAAGATGATTGAATTTGGGTTGATCGATGCGTTGAAAGCACGGTGGTTGGAATGGCAGCACGAGAATATTCAAGAGATGCCTTTTCAATCTATAGATATTTCTCAAGTTTATTTGATTTTCGGTATATGGATGATGGGAATCGGCGCGTCTGTTTTTCTTCTTTTCGTCGAGAATCTATTGACGTTGTTGAAGAATCGATTGTGTAGGAGAAATTTTAAACGTAGATTCCCTCCAATTGTTATAAGTACGAAAGTGTTGAAACAAAGAGAGAAACGTGTTTCCTTTGCGAAAGATTATTATTAATGAAATGTTGATTAAAGTTTGATTCTTTGGCGATGATTGTTATATTAGTAGCAGAAAGTTTCGAGTATTGCAGTGCGTTAATTAGAAAATTGAGAGTTATTCTTGACTTGATCATTTTCCAGTAGGTAATAAAATTGGACTGTACGTATTATTATGTAATAACCCAATAGTTCAATCTCAGAAAATGTTAATTATCATTCTTTTTTAGTTGTGTAAGAATATTTTTTCATATTCGTGCATACTAATTTTTTCATGACTACCCTCTAGAGACAAAAAAAGTAGCCTCAAAAAAAACACGTTTCCTACCGACACCTATATTTATAAACCTACTATTTATTACATTGATATACACCTGCTACAGATTCTTTCATCTCGTTGAAAAATATATTCACTCATCGTATTTATATCTATCTGCCGTAGAAATGTATTACTGCAAAATTTACGAGCCAAGCTTTCAAACCATAGAACGACAGAACAACCAACAGAACTCTTTCATTTAGCAAACATAATCGTATTTTACATCGGCATGTTAAACAAGAAAAATTTTCCAAATACCGACTGTAAATATTGTCGAAAATGTAATTAATTTGTATTTGGTCTCATGAAAATCCTTGATTAAAGTTGATATGATTTTTTCTCCTATTCCTTCAATATTTAGTTCTACTGAAAAATATAAATTTTTGAAACAAAGTGTGTTTTTCGTTAAGAATTGTTATAAATGAGTAAGTGTAATGATAATTTTGTTAAAAGTTCATTTTATTAATTCATCTACTTCGTAACAACGAAACGCAAAAATCGGTAATAGTGCTATAATCATCACTAATGAGAGATACTAGAACTAATAATAAATATTTTGTTCGCGATAATATCAATAATAAAATAATATAAAAAGTACATAATGCGTTATATGCGGTGCAGATACATATTGTTGTTTTTTTCCCCAGATACTTATATACACAAATCTCGTTTATCTTTGAATTGAGGCCATGCTTTCTTATTACGTATTTCTTTCCTCTAAACAAATGTTTTTTTTTCATTTTCTCTTACTAATTTCATGATTCACAAATGCTACTGATGATAATCGTAATAATAATAATCGTAATAGTATTTGTTTTCATCTTTACACGTCTTCACTTCATATATATACTTTGTATTTTGTTAAAATCTACAATCCGTCAATCGAATTTTTTTTTATCGTCAAGACACAAGAGAGAAAAAAAAAGGTTCAGCACTTTTATTCGGTGTGCGATTTCAGTCTTTACACTAGTCTTATGTCCCTTTCATCGTCGTACGTTCTCTTTGCTTTCATTTTTGTTTATTTTTTTTATTTTTTTCATTTTCTTTCTTTTTTAAATTAACGTTTAGGTTTCACTTCACAGCTTACGTTAGAGAGTATGAGCTTCGATGAGATCAATAGAGGACTTCTCTAAATGTTACATTTATACACACATTCCTTAACTGTCATTTAGGATTACGTCTGCTCGGTTCATATTTGTTTTTTCTCTAATATATATATAACGCATCTAATTTTTTTTTGTAACTTTTTTTTTCTTGTCTTCTTTCGTTATAATAATAGTAATAATCGTAATAATAATAATCTTAACTTGTCGTAGGGTTCGTTAAAGGATTTGGTATGTAGATATCCGACGAGCTTTTCGCTGTAAGCTCCTCGAACGCGATCACATTTCGTCTTTCCTCCGGCTGCTACGCCTCCTCCTCTTACTGCTCTCTTTCTTTGGCGGTAGTTTGATTCTGCTCAAGGGAAACGAGAAAAATCTTCGAAAGGATTTGCGCTTCTTGCTCAGATAGCTCCTCCAGTCGGAGGATGGCTGCTGATGTATGGATGTTTCGTGCGTGCACTTGGCAAACATTAAATCCTGCAAGTTCGATAGACATGTCAATAAAAATGATCTTTTCGATTCACCAAACGATAAGAATACTTTAAATACCTGCTCCTATAAGGGAGTTTCTTTTCTGGCTTCTGCCTTCCACTGAAATCCATTTACACGAGTGGTCACTGGCTTGTTTCGATTCGTTGCATTCTCAATTCCGTTTCTAACACCGGCGACTAGACGCATTGCCGGGTTAGACGATACCAAGCCATTTCTTTTTGGCCTCGAATTGCCTGAGCTGCTTCGTAAAATCAATTTTAAATTAGAAATCGACTTCCATAACATTTTCTAATAATTCCATAAAGTATTACGAATAACGTACTTTCCAGTCGAGTTATCCGACGAATGCTTGACATTGCGACCAACTCCAACTCCACTGTTGCCCAAAATGATTCTCATGTGAGTATCTCTGGTAAAGTGAGTATCGGCAAGTTTCTTCTCCTCGTGACCGTTCTTCTTCTCGGAATTAACAGATAAGCCCAGCATCTCGTTCGTCAGCTCGAACGGTTTGGCTTCTGTGGCACTTTCCATCAAAGGCTAAAAAAAACACAACTCATCGATTATACATCCTTCGATCTCTCGCTTTCCAATAAACCATTGAAAAAAAAACTCACCGGATGCTGATTCTTCTTGATGCAAATGGCATCGTACAAAGCTCCAGTTCTGTCGTAGCCACTCGCGGGTTTGTACTGGGTGCTGTGAGTGGCAGTGAGCAGCGAGACACCAAGCTGATTCTGAATAATACTCGCGGCTGTTTGAGCGCTCGGCGGACTGGTATTTGCCGGCGAATACGGGATGAGGCTGTCACTCGAAGGCGAGTGAGGCGGCGACGCGTAAATTGGACTCTGAGGCTCGCTTTTCAAAGGCGACAGCAGTTTGCTCAGTGGACGCGATTTCACGCCGCGAGAGCACTGCTGGAGCTGCTGCGTAAACGACAGAACAGCCTGCGAATGACGAACAATTTCGCTTTAACATCATCACTCGTATATACAATGGTTTTCCAATCGAGAGTTATAATACTCACCCTACTTGAGCCTTGATTAACTTGAACAGGTGGATTTTGATTAATTTTGCAGCGATCGCTCTTGGTGCTCCCAGTCAAATTACTACTAGACTTGCTATTGCTCGAATGATTGCCAAGCGATACGCAGCTTCGCCTCTTGGTAGAGTCCGGCGATTCGGCTGGACTGTACTGAGTCGACATTGGATTCAACACCGCTGACGAAGGCTTTGTCTCCGTCGTTGAATTCGAAGTCACCGATGTAGCACTACTGCTACCACCTACGAACGTAACTTCACTTACGTAAATATTCCTTCGCTCAATTTGGCTTGATAAATAATCGCATACCTGGTCTAGAACTTCGTCGATTAGCAGCGTGTTCTTCGAGCAACCTCACCACGGTATCGTGTCCGCTCTTCGCCGCGACTTTGATGGCATTTCTACCACAATGATCCGAGTGATTCGGATCAGCTCCATGCGTAAGTAAGGCTCGCACGCAGCTCTCGTGACCTTCTTGAGCGGCGATACCCAGTGCAGTGGCACCTTGATTACACGTGTGATCGGGTGTGGCGCCGTGTTCGAGCAACAATCGCACGACTGCAGCGTGTCCCTGCCAAGCGGCCGAGTGCAATGGAGTTCGATTTTCGTTGTCTCGAGCATTGACGCTCGCACCACCTTCCGCCAAGAGCAGTGCAACCATTTCAACGTGACCTTGCCATGCGCTCACGTGTAATGCCGTTCTTCCCTGCAGAAGACAAAGTAATTATTGTTTTTTTTTCTTTCTATTTCGAGATGTAGGTCGGTAAAAAAAAAGAAGAACAATCTTTCTCGGTCGACCGATCCGCAGTCAATTAAAGTCCGTAACAAAGTCGAAAGTACTATTAATAATGACACGTGCGCGGTGTGTGCATCCGATACCTCACCTCAGAATCCCTACTCTCAATGTCGGGCCGCGCGTGCTCCAGCAGAAATCTCGCCATGGCCAATCGATTTTCCAGCGCCAATATGTAGAGTATACTCCTGCCGTCGGCATCCTTCGCGTTGATGTCGGCGTTGTGAGATAACAGCACTTTCACCGTGTCGTAGTGTCCTTCTAATGCAGCCAATCTACATTGTGAAAAAATAAAATAAAATAACATTTCATTATAGCCGACTGTCTTATCTATCGATATAACCATCGTACCTCAATGCAGTTTTTCCATCGTGCGCGTGTTGGTCGATGGGCGCGCAATGTTGCTCGATAAGCCTCTCCACGAGATTCGTGTGTCCCTCTTGAGCGGCGAGCATGAGGGCACCTTTGCCATCGTTGTCCGCCTCGTCGATCTTTGCACCGGCTTCCAATAGCGCCTCGCACACGTCGGCGTGGCCTTCGAACGCGGCGTAATGCAGCGGTGTCCAGCCTGAATTGTCTCTGTGCTGCTCGTCCAGGCCTGAAGGATTTGTTCAAGGAAAATTATTATTGTGGGAATAAAAAATTGTTCAAGGTTTTTGTTGCAATTTTTTTTTCATTATTTTTAAATGGGCTGTAAGCTTTTTTTTATTGTCGATAAAAAAAATACACGACAAAATTTTCACAACAGTCGACAGCGGAGATAAGAAGAATACAGTTTATTCTATTTTTCGCAGTCATTCGTCAACTCAAACGTGTTGATTGCGCTTAGCATAGATCATATGCAAATTAAGGCGTGAGTGGCTCGAATTTAACTAAACGATATGCAAATCTAGCTGCGTGTGTGTGTGTGTGTGTGTGTGTGTGTGTTTGTAGACGGGCGTGAATAAATTTTCAAGCAAATTGGGACATACGCGCGCTAATTTACCATTTCACACAGCGGATAAGTATTCAAACTACAATGATAAAGAAAATCGCATACAATACCTCTGTCGAGCAATTGTTTAACGACATCGGTGGTTCCTTGAGCAGCAGCAACACTGAGAACAGTTCTGCCTTCGTTGTCGATACTATCAACGTAGCATCCCCAGAATAGCAAGAGTGCAACGACCGAACCGTGACCCATACTAGCAGCAGCCCACAGTGGTGTACGTCCAGTTGCATCGCAATGATCCACGTCCGCCTCGAACTCTAATAGTAATTCGCAAACGTCGCGGTGTCCTTCGAATGCGGCTACCAGAAGTGGTGTCATGCCATCTTTGTCCTGGTGGTTCACGTCGGCTCCTCGCTCGAGTAGGAGGCTTACCACCTGGAATGGAAAATAGAGTTTATGAGATTTTTTTGTAAATTTTTGATAAATGATTTTGAATGGATATTGAACTGAAAGTTCTGAAAGCTGCAATGTCTTTGATGATATTTGTATAAAGGAAAGAGCTTTAAATGATTACATTTGCGAGATAATTTTAACCGGTATTGGATAATTGTCAAAAATCACTATTTACGATTTAATAACTATAAAATGTTTTTGCGATTTTATAACTGCAACATTAATTTTTCGGTTCATTAATTATTACACTAACCTCCATCTACAGTTAAAAAATCCTAATCAGTAAATATAAATATTCATATTGTTACCTAGACTACAGCGCCGGTCAAGCTTTCGCAATTTAAGTATCGTAATAAAGTTGCAATCGAGCAACTCACATATAAAAACAAAATATTTTATCAAACAAACCTTGGTATAACCATGACTCGACGGTACACAAAGAGCCGCAACACTCAACGCAGTTCTACCATCGCTATCGGCATGATCGATAACAGCGCCGAAATCCAGCAGATGTTCTACAATCTCGCTGTGGCCCATGTAAGCCGCGGCAATAAGAGCCGTACGACCCTCGTCGTCTGTTCTGTTAACGTCAGCGCCGTGTTGCAGTAGAGCTTTTACGATCTCTTCGTGACCACCCCAAGCTGCCGCGCGAAGGGCTGTTCGCTGGTCCCAATCGGCGCAATCCACCATCGCGCCGCATTCTAGCAGTTGTTCCACTACCTGAAGCGTCGATAAAAAAACGGTTGTCGGTTTATTTCGATCTTTATTGTGTACGAGATATATTCTCGAAAATACATTTATTTTATTATCTGTTTGAAAAATCTTTGGTAATTTAGAATCATTTACTATTTACGATTTTTTTTTCAATCAATGAAGCTATAAAGAAGACCGAGACAAGAAAGATATATACATCAAGCTGCAATCGTGTGTATGTATATATAGATACCTTCGTGTGGCCACCCCAAGCAGCAGCTCTCAGCGCAGTCCAGCCATCGCAATCAGCGTGATCGACATTAGCCCCGGCCGCCAATAAAACTTTCACGACTTCCGAGTATCCGTGTCTAGCAGCGAGATTGAGCGCAGTCTGGCCATGTCGATCCTTAGCTTCCAATTTAGCCTTCAAAGAAAAAACAGAAACCATCGTACAAAAAAAAAAAAAGAAAAAGAAGAAAATTTACAAAAATTCGAAAAGCGAAAAAAAATTATAAACAAACCTGTGGACAAGCTTCCAGTGCCAATTCCAATAGAGTAGCATTCCCATCAGCCGCGAGGTTATGCAACACCGTGCGACCGCACGAATCCGTTTGGTTGATATCACCATTCTCACCGAGAAGCTCAGCCAACGGCTCGATCGGCGACTCGTCGGTTGGGCTCGAATTGCGCGAAATCTGAAATTCAAAGCGCACCAGTTGCCAGAGAGAGAGAGAGAACGAGAACGAGAGGAGCGAGCACGCGCGAGGGGTTTATCGATTATTCTGCGGCTGTTACGGCCAATTACCCCCCTTCTAGCTGCTGCTGTTGATGTTCTGTATATGTGTGTGTGTGTTGCTTCGGCCAAAGAAAAGGGGGGCTAGTGCTTTGAATTTTGATCCTTTTGTTCGCCAGAGTTTCTTGATTGACTAAATATTGATTTCTGGGCTTTTCTTTCTCTCTCTTTAGAATTTTTTTTTCCAAGAGAGTGGCGAGTCAAAAGAATACAAATGTTTTCTCTCTACTTGAACTTTTCTGGCAATTATCCAATCGACAAAAAGAAATCGTTCAAAGAGGAGATCGGACGAAATTCGTGATTGAAACCTACTTGACTAGAAGTTACGAGAACGTTTTTGCCGCAATCCTCCTCGTCGCAGCTCTTCTCCGACATCTTAGCTCCGGCATCGACGAGTAACTTGAGCAACTTGGCGTCCTGCTTTGGCCATAAAATACACTCGCTGCTGTCGAGGTAACAATTCTTGAAGGGCGCACCGCTGCCAATCAACCAGAGCAGCTGAAGGGTATAAGAATCGAGCATCGGCGTTTGCGTGATCGTCGAGGCGATCGAAGCTGCCGGTGCGTCGTTCGTCGATGCCGCGTCGTTGTTGGCTATCGTCGAGGTGGATTTCGTGGTACTGTGGTGATGCTGCTGATAGTACGGGTGATGTTGCATGTTCTGCGTTTGGCAGGCGAAGGCACCTTGAACGTGCTGGGCTAATACGCAAATCTCGTCCGGATCGAGATCGCTCGCACGGAGAGTGTAGTACATCGCTAGCATTGCGTGACCTGAAATGACAATAATTTTTTTTTTTTTTTTTTTTTTTTCATTTTTTTGGGATTTGATGTAAGCGTTTTTAATATGCTTTAGTTGAGTTTTTCTTTTTGGCAGCGAATGTGTAGAAGGAATTAATTAAAAGCTGAAAATCTTAATATTAACTACACGTATGTAAAGTTGGCAGATTATTGCTCCAGACTCCATCTCGGAATACCGAGACATATGGCAGTAAAAAAAATATTTGGGTGACTCAAATGAAGTTCATTTATCCCAAAAAGAATGATTATATCAGTAATGAACTCATGTCCCTCTAGTGGTCCATCCCTGTTCTGAATATCAAAAATCATTTACCACCGATTGGACTTAAAAATTCAAGTTATGATTACTTGCAATGAAATAGTTATAAAAACTATTTCCTAATTATTACATATAATAAATTATTTCTTATCAATAAATCATAATCGACAAAAATTATCTGTCAAGTATCAATAAAAGAACTAATTAAGAACCAAAGCTTCATTAAAATCCACAGACGCCAGATAGAAAGTTCTCCTAATGAGCAAGATCAAACAGCTGTTTACTCTCATATATAACATAAAATCCCGACATCAATCAGTCATCAAGCAGCGCGTTTATATGTACGTACCTTCAGCAGCGGAGCACAAATACTTTTGAGTGCAGTGTTTAACGTCGAGCAGCCACTCGGCGAAGCTGTGATGAAAGAGCATAAGGGCGCCGGCGCGCGATACCGAGATAACGCGCCTGAGCAGATGCAGCTGACGATTGAAATCCTCTTGCGTTAGCGCCGGATTGGCCGTTTTCACGCAATCGTACAATATCGACTGAGTGATCGGTAATTTTGCCGCTAATATCACGTTCAGCAGTGGCTGTACTTTGGCGAATTGTTTGCGACTGAATAGACGTTGACAGAGCCACAGATACAAGCCGTTCAATGTACCTGTTGAGGAGAATTTTTTTTATTTTTTTATTTTTAGAGGTATTAGTTTCAGATGCGATATTGAAATGCAACTGTCGCTGTGTGTGTGTACATGCGTGAAACCCTCGACATGGACTGAAGTTTTGAAAGACTTTGATGGCTTACGCAACGCGCGTCTAAATATTCATGAGGCTTGTCGATATACTTGTAAAAAATATATATATAGTCGACAAGTATGTACAGCGAGTTAGATAATATATAATTGAGTACAAAGATTTTCGATTGGTCGTGAGGTTTTTAGTGTGGGAAATGAAAGTGTGATCGGGTTGAGATATATTGTATATTGCAAAGGTAAAAGTAATGTGGATTCGGGCAGAGTAAAAATTGATGTTAAAAACGTATATTTGCCGGTGCTTCTTTCAAATCACAACGTGTTAGCCAAATAGATTAGACAACCAGAATATTCAAAAAAATCTTCAATTCCATTGCACTTATTATCTTTGCAAGTCTATCTCAACAGCATTTTCATGCCGACCTCTAGAGTGAAATATTATAAGTCTAACAACACCAGTAATCGCAGCTTGGAGCACGAATATTTCGCGATCCTAACGTTCTTTGGCACGGAAAATGACACTCAACTACTCCGAGCATTCGGTAACACGTGAAGCGGAATTCCGATAAGTTTTTTGGTTTAGCGAAGAAAACTTTGCTTGAATTCAAAATTTTTTTATCAAAATAATTAAAAAAAATTTTTAATGATAAATTAATGACGATCATTAAAAATTCATCTGTATAATAAATTCAAAAACACAATAAATATATATTTGTAACTTTTTTTAATTTTCCTTTACGGGGTGCTCCACAATTATTTCACATATGGTATGGTGGAAATTTGAGAAAATTCTCAAAAAAATTTCCACCATACCATATGTGATATATTTGTAACTATAATGAGAGATATTATATGTATCGAATATTCCGTCTTTTATTACTCGCACAATATTTTTTAAATTCACTGTACATTGCAGTTAAAGCCGCCTGCTGTAAAAATCTATAAATTGATAATCAATATCGTTGAAATCAAAATTTAACGAAAAAATTTTCAACGACCTAACATTTCCACTTTTTTTCCCACCAAAAGTAAAAAACCAAAAAAAAAAGAAAGAAAGTTACTTGAACTCACCCGGAATCTCTCTGACCTCCCTGAGCACAATAAAGTACTCAGCCACGCCATCCAGCACCTTCTCGAGATACAGAAAGCATCCGTTGCTCTTGATGTGCAGATGATTCAGCATCTCGGCGGTGTCCCTGGAGATATGCTGTCTGAGTGCATCCTCTTGGTCGAGCCTGGCGAGTATGTACTGCTGCACGTCACGTACGACCTGCGACTTTCGCAGATCGTCGAGCGAGATTTTGCGAAAACCGGTGAACATACGCGAGATGGTTTTACTCTGGCGACGAGCAGTGCAGACAAGCAGCAACCATTGGGGGAACAGATGATGATGACTCGCTAGAAGTTCGGCTATCGTTCGCGACACCTCCTCGTCGTCTTCGTTTTCCGATTCGCGCTTCGAGTCGCGACCGTTGCCCGATGAGTTTAGAGCTAAGACGCTCGCACTGGTTGCCTGGATTAAACGAGTAGATTATATTTTGAACAGCCTGAATGTATGAAAAATTATTGTGCTAATAGTTAAACAAAAATCACGATTATTTAAAAAGCTACAAGAATATTTCACGGGTAAAATATGAATTTTGCTTTCAAAAAAGACAAGAGCATTTCAGACATCTAGCGTCATTACTCTAATTAATTTTATATTTGACTTTCCAAACACACAATTCACCACAGAGTATAAAATACTATTCATAACGAACAAACATAACCCGCGATAAAATACAGCAGCCTCCTTTGTTCACTCGAGAAAAACTCGGTCTCACTCGCTCTTAATAAAGGTGTGAATAAAAAATACAATCATTTCAACACAGTTCTCGCTCTGCTTCGCTCTCGCGAAAACAAAGAAACCTTATTGTCTCACCTGCTGCGTATTGGAGCCAGAGCCAGGAATTGGACCCTCATCGATCGAGTCGACAACGAGCATCAAGCAATCCTTCGGAGTGTCGATTTCCAGCAATGGAAATAGAACGGCCTTACGAAGTGCTTCGTCTGGATTACGATCGAGCACTTCGGGTTGAAGTGCCGCTTGAATTTCAGGATCCGTGCGTAACTTCTCTGCGTATGCTTCGGCTACCGACTCCCTCGACGTTGTCACTCCGTTTGTCGTGTCGTTCGTTGGCGATACGTTGTTCGTTGTTGTTGATGTTCCAAGTGCCGTTTGACTGCCGCTCGGTGAGTTTGGCAACTGATTGATCAGACAAATTGAATTTTTTTTATTGTGGTTTTGCAATATATTTTACGCTGAGATTTTAGAGATGATTTTAAGTTTACTACCAATAATTCTTCACGTAATTGACGATGTTTGAGACTTTTTAAAATTACTTTGATGAGAATAAATTTAACGTTAACAGGAAATTTCACAATATGATAAATTTAGTGTTAAAACTTTACTCAATTACAGCTCTCGCATCACTTTTCAATCTCATCTTCATTTAATAACAACAGTGCCTACAAACGATCGACTTTTTCGTGTCGCCGACTAGCCGTCAGACGCAGAACTAATTCGCTCTCTCTCTTCGCGCGAGAATTAATTCTAAAGAGGTTCCGGCGCTACGCGAAACTTCATTAAAATTGCAACGACGATCTCCTCTCCTCCAATCTTACGCGGGGGAGGACCAAGAGTTTCATTGAGTTTAGGGACGAACGACGTGACGAGAAATTTTCAAGCGCGAACCCGAAAGAAAATAATGGTGACGTCATGGCGTCAGATGCAACAGAAAACCGCGAGTATGTGTGCGCGCGTCTCTTATATGTACAACACTTGCCCATGACGCACTATATGGAATTTAAATTGGCTTTAACTTGCACGCGCGAGGCGCATTCGGGGGCCTTTTTGTACATGAGATTTTACAAATGCCGTAATTAAAACTCATCTGGGGCGCGTCGAGTCTTGAGCTCGCGACGGGAAATAAAGGAGCTTTGTCTTTGTTGCAGTAAGCCGTGTTTTATTATATGGTGTGAAAAATAAATTGGAATTATCGTGGTATTATCTTGAAGTTTATGAGAGTTTGGTTTTTATTTATGAGAGTGACTCAATTGAGTTTTTGCGCGAAATTTGCGTTGCTCAAGTATTAAGGATTTTAAATATATTTTGTCATATTGAATTGTCGAAAGAGATTGAATATTGTTAAAATAGAAAAGAAACTGAACTATACCAAATAAATTTGAGATATATATCAGCATTACGTAAATATTAATCAATAATTAATCGAAAGCTTGCATAAATCACTAAACGATTATTATCCTTATCAACCCACCACCATCTATCATCAAATACGACAATCAAAAATTCCCAAAAAAGAAAAAAATCCACGCAAGTTATACTCACCGACGACGTCGCCGAAGGCAATTTAATCCCCTCGGAGCTTGCCTGCAGTAATTGAGCAACGAGACTCCTAACGAATTGAGCAGGTGATAAACTAGCCTCGCTTCTCGCCTGACAAAAATGCCTCGCCAGTACTCTTCGGTTTAGCGCTCGTTGATGCTTCGCTTGCGGTCCAGCCGATGGCCAAGCGAGCTCAGCGCAAAGTGCCGTTTTACCACTTCCCGGACCGCCGACTACCAGCACACCGCAGGTTTTCGAGGACGGTCGCTGCTCCAGACAATGCGACAATTTGGCGAACGCCCACTCGCGGCAGAAGAAACGCTTCTTCTCGATCACCGGTGCTGCCATTTTTTTTTTTTTTTTTGGTCGAGTTGGTTGATGAAGGTTTATTGTCCGATTTGAATTAGCGCTGCTGTGGTTGAGGCACTTGAAAAATAGAAAAAAAGTGGGAGTTTTATTGTTTTGTGTAAAAGTTTGTTCGAGTGTTTTCGAGTTTTGTTCGAAAATTTCATAGAGAGAGCTTGCATGAAAAAAGAGCTTTACATTTTTTTCAAAAAAGTAATAATAAAACATGGAACAATGCATTCGAAATATTCATATTAAATTCTTCCGTTGGAAATGTACGCACGAATAATTTCAATATCCGCGCCAAACCGAAATTCAAACACAATTCTCTCTATCTCGAGTATTATACTTCGCTAGATATCGCGGGCTCATCGCCAAAAAAGATGTTTTCCTCCGAAGTACGTATCCCGGCATAAATTAATTTTTTTACGATCAACCGTATAAAGTTTCCATCCGAGCGATTTTCTATTCTTCGCTCTCGTAAAATAATTATAAATCTAAGGCCTCGCTACAATAATAATAAAATATCGATAATCGACCTACATTGCAAAAAAAAATACTTACACAGAGTTAACGATGATTTTATTTATAATAAAAAAGAAGCTCGTGGTCTTTGGGCTGCAGTCCACTCGCGTCCAAGTCCTGATGGCCTTCTAGTCTTCATCGGTCAGCTCTCAATCTTTCTTTCCACCTTCCCTTCTGTTCGTCCGTCTGTGCAAACAAAACTCTTGGAACGTTTAGAACACAATATATAAATCCGTTGCTTGCTGCTGCTTTTGTGAACTAGTTATTTGCCAAGGAAATCCTATTTCGCGTTCGTGCTAGTTTCTTTTTTAACTGAAATCTTTTTTTCTCTCTCTCTCTCTCTCGCTCTGGCAGCTCACTCGAGTCAATCTGATTATCTGTCAAAAGGGCTTTTAGTAGCGCAACTGTTTTCTACGTGAAAGAGCGAGAGAGAGATTTTTGGTGGATGCGAGTGGGTAGACGTACGAGAGCGTGTGGTGGGTGTGAATTTTATAAATTGAGTTTACGTGGATTTAATTAAAAGTTGCATCGAATAAAATTTTCTTTTTTTAATATTTAGTGGTAATTTAATTGAAATAATAATGTTATTTTTGATTTTCGTAAGTGTAATTATGAACAGTTGAAAAAAAAATCGAATTCCAATTACTGTCGTAATGTACATGACAATTACGGATTAATTTTATCGCGTCAATTTACGGAGTGAGAAAAGAACGTGGTGATTTAATTTAAAATCAACATAAAAATTTCTCGTTACTCGCTGAATTAATATATTGTTCGAAGGAATGTTCCAATATCAAACTAAATTGTCCACCTATCGTCAAAAATTCCAAAGAAATCGTACTATTTACGCTACACATTCCCCGATGCCCCCAACAAATCTATAAAGTCAGAAAAAAAATGTACATAAAAATTTCAAAATCCAACTCCCCCTATAAAAAAAAAACACCCATAACCACCTTATCTCTTCCCCCGAAAAAAAAAAATCAAAGAAGATAGAACCCACATATACACCGTGCCGCTCAATAATCTTCAACACCCCCCAAATCCCCCCAGAGTCGCTTCATAGTTGTTTACCCACACCTCGCTCTCAGCCTTTATTCACTCGCAACACACAAAGAAAGTAAGTCACGGGTGCAGTGATCTCTGGGCTTCGAAGCTCTTATCTGGAAAACTGTCGGGGCAGCAAGGCATACATATATAACACAACCTTGCATGCACCTTGTATATACCTACCGATAAAAGCTCGCCCACGTCTCTCGCTCTTTGATGATATTCAGTAGTGCTGGTAGTCAAAGTGCCCTGGAGGCTGCTGCTGCTCTGGCGCTTCCATTTCTCCTGCAAGAAAACGTTAATTATATGCTGATATCGATCGATTGCGGCCTCCCGTGTCTGTGTGTCTGTCTGCTGTGTGTATCGGAGTTTGATAAAGAGATTATTAACAATCAATGTTGCTGCTTGTTCTCATGCATACTATATATTGCATAGAGGTGTGTAGTACACAATGAGTCAATCTATTGTTTGCGTGTGACTGATATGTATCCATTGTTAGAGGGAGAGAGAGAGAGACAAGCTTTCGAAGTTTGATAATTGTGAACCTAATTACGAGGAGGGAGAACTTTCTGTTCGGAAACATATATATGCCGCAATCACTTTCTTTCTTTCTCTGCCAAGTAAAAATTATTCTTTAAAACGTTAAACTCGGTTACGAAAAGCCAATCAAACTAGTTAAACTGTGACAATCTAACTTTGCGATTGCAGTGGGTAGGCTAACTTTGTTAACGTATCGATTTTGCACCCGAAAAACTTTATAATCTAGGCCGATGGAATTTCAATGTGGCCAATATTTTCGACGAGAAGGAATTTTTACTGTATAGGTTTTTTTTCGTGAGTCAGAGGGCTAATATACTGCAGAAAAAAAGGGGGTCGATGACATCGAAAAGGATTTTTTTTTGTATCTCACTATAATACAAGCCGACTTTCGTTCAATCCGTAATAATTCATCGAAAAGCATCAGCATTGTTCTTTTATAAATAAAGATGCAGCCGCGAGAGAGATCAGCAATGTTTCCAATATCGACTAATTTGAAACAAGTCGTCGTCGTCGTCGTCGTCGTCGTCGTTCTCTCCCAGAAATGAACGACCTACTCTAGATAATTGTGAAATGGAAGAGAGACATGCAAAAATAGAGCGTGAAATTCTCTGCCAATATGCACTTCTGCCGAATAATCACCGAAAAAAAAGTTAATTACTTTCGTGCATTTTCATATCTCGTGATTTATGACAGAACTGTATGTATATTAAGTACGTGCTGAATTCACGCCACGCGAAATGATTTCTTACGCCACACATTCGCGAGTTGACGTCACCCCGAAATTTTTAACGACTGCGAAAAGGTCCATTAATTCATTCAAACTCTTGAGTTTAGGGTGTGTTACAAATTATATACGAGACACTTTTTTTGCGAAAACCGGAAATGGGGAATATGTCTTATCGTTGCCTCGAGGTCAAGTGTGTGTGTATGTGTATACTTCGCGAATCAATCAAACGTCACGAGTGAATGTTGTAAAACGATTAATTTGCTATTCGCGTGAATTTTTTTTTTAAGTGTACGCGAGAGATACAGATAGCGGTTATCGACGTACAAAGTGGATAAATATAGTGCGAACGTGTGCAATAACTGGGAGAACGGATAATTTATTCATGAGTGCTGGACTTTTTATTTTCTCTCTTTTTTTGGGATATTTGTGTGTGAAGTGTGTGACGAAAAAGAAATCACTTGGTTGGTGTGTATTTGGTGGTGTGAATGTGCGATGGTTTCGTAAGATTTGTTTGGTTTGGAGTTACATCGTCACAACATACAAAAGTGGCGCGAAATAAAATATATTTTTCATTATAAATTTGGTTTTCGGAGAAATACTATATATTATAGAGATTTTTTTTTGGTAGTTGCTGATAATTAATATCTTGAAAAATTAAAAATTATAATTGTCATAATCGTACTCGTGAAAAAACAAAGAAGAATTATGATATTCAGCATTAACATTTTATAACGATCAATATATTATTATCGTTATATATTTCAATCAGTATCAATCTTTAACGTCGAGTACAATTTATTAACATTCATCTAGAGGCAGAAAATGTAACTACATAAAAATTACGAAAACGCAGATACAACAAAGAAAAATGCAAAAAAATCGGAATATCCTTGTAGCGACAAATTGAAATTACCATTAACAACATTATTCCGGCCAAAAAAAAGTCCAGTTTTAATTGTCACGTTGGTGCTGAAAGCGTTACATATAAGCATTTACGATATGAGTCTGCATGTTTTTATGCGACTATTACACATGTCGAAATTCGCACGCGCGGATTACCAGTTGCACAAAGTTTCTCAACGACATTGAAAGAAAAAAAATTCATAATACGCGCGTAATTTCACATACACGTGAAAATGCATCGCCTTATTATAAAATACGACGCGTCGGATCTTTTTAACGCGAACACTATAATTATAAAAAGAAAATTTTTTTCTTTTTAGTAAAAGAAAAAAAAAATTAAATGCACTTGAGCTACAAACGCCAGCAAAAAAAAATTAGTTTCCACCGACTTTACTACTATTATTATAAGTAACTCAGCAAAAAAAAGAGAGAAAAAAGTATACACACTTCTTACGTAACCCCTCTCTCTAATCACACGTTAGCCGTAATAAAAAAAATCCCCTTCCCCCTTCACCAAAAATAACGTCCTCCGCACAATTGCACTCCCTCTAGAAAAAAAAACCCTCGCGAAAAAAAAAAAATAAATTGTAGCCGCCATTCCCGGCACGTCGAGCGAGAGAAAGAGAGAAAAAAAAAGCGTGGAATATCCGAAAAGGACGTGGTCACGTTGCGCGCATATGCTCGTGTGGCTGCAGCTATATAGCAGCACGTGTGCGTGTGCGACACGACTGACATGGGAATCGAGCCTGGCATCCGGTACAATAACTTCATTGTGCGCTGCGGCGTCGGCGTCACCTAGCGTAACTGCGAGAGAGCGAGCGAGCGAAGAGAAGCCAAAGGCGCCTCTCGAGAGTTTTTGGAGTGGCGATTGATATAGCGATGAGATTTTTTTTTTCATAACGTGTTGTAAAGTAGGTGTTTGTTGGAGAGCGAGATTTGACAACGAGTTTTATTCGGATCGTTATCGAGAGAGATGAGAGAGAATGAATGATTTATTGTTTCGTTATGTAATCGATTGTGAAGTTTGATGGTGATGACAGTGAAGGTTTTTTGGTTTTTGTTGTTGTGATTTGATGCACGCGAGGCTAACTGTAAGCAAATGAATGAGGATTAAAAATGCTTGCTTTATTCAGAATTTTATGAGGTAAAATTTTCTTTTTTTTTCAAGTTTGCACTAATTATAAAATTAGACCTACGTTTTATGCTTCAACTTTAATACCTTGATAAGATTTCATAGAGCAAAATTAATGATTAAATAGTATCACTAGTCTTTGATAAAAAGTATTAACGAGAAAACTATCGAGTGTTGAAGTCGGAACGATATTCTCTTGAATTAAATAACACAATTAATCACAAGCAAAGTACAAAATTGTTATTTTTAACCGGATACACTGTAAATATCCACAAATTAATTTGTTTGATAAAATTAAATTTAAAAATATCATAATAATTAAAATAAAAATTAATAAATAAAAATATATTATTATTGATAAAATTATTTATATTATTCCCCAGATATATATTCACTAAAATTTGGTAAACATCAAAATCGCGGTACCGTTGATTGATACTTCAACAAGTATGAGTTTTTAGCGACAAGCAAAGTGCAAAATCTATGTTACACTCCTACTGGAGAAAAATGTAAGTACAACGCAAATTTAAAAAAAAAAGTATAAATCTTTCCTGTAATTTTAATTCACTCGACTTAAATTCCATTACAATCAAAACTGATCAGTTCAACGAGACAATTGACAAATGATTATGATTATTATTGTAGCTAAATCCAATCGGATTACATTGCATTTGCACGGATGATTCACACGCCGAAGCGTAAAAGGCCATGAAACCCACGACACAATGAGTAATAAATTCACCGTGTGTGTATCGAGCATTTCATAATAATAAAAAAAAATCACATAACAAAACGAAAATTTCAATTCGCGCGCCATTGCCTCGGTGAAAATGTTATTAGCAATCAAACGCGTCGCTTGCAATTTTTTCGAATCCACTCACGCGCCTCGTCAATCGAATTATACGCGAGAAACGTTTTTGGCCTGGTGCGCTAATTAACAAAATTGAAAATCCTATGAGTACGTGACGGGTGATGAATTCCACGAGTGCTCGGCGGCGACGGCGGTGCCCCATCAATATTTCAAACGCGCAGCAGCTGCGACTGGCGTGCAAGAAGGCCAAGAATTGAGAGATCGAACAATTGATTCGACATTTTTCTCTTTACTCGGAGAATTTCATTTCCTTTTTGTCGACGAGAGAGAGAGAGAGATTCCGATTTTGGATATGTACTTTCTCTTCACGCGCGAAGGGAGATTGTAACGGGTGTCTTTCTCTCTCTTCTACTTTTACGTGGGATAATGAGATTTGGATACATTAACTGTGATTTATTTACACTTTGCTTTGGCGTTTAGTTTAGATAGGCTTATTTAGATTTGGAACGTGCGTTGGAGAAAATATATATTGGAAATCAGGTTTTTTTTTCTTTTATTGACGCCGAATAGCAAATCACAAGATTTACATTTTATTTTGTAAACTTGCACGGAGAGTGGAATGTTGTTAGGTTGAAAAATAACAAAAGATTCGGTTACTCGCGTATTTACGTACGTCACTATAGCAATGAGTTTGTTGAATTTTACGAACTAACTCTTTAGTATCGAACCAATGTTGTAGGTGTAAGTAACATTCTGTTAAAAGCAAATAATGCATGCTTGAATATTTAAACTTGAACGTTTAATGGTGTTAACTAAATAAATTCTTATTTGTAGAAATATATAATTAAAGTTTGATTAAACAAATAACACATTTTACTGACTTTTAAAGACCAAAGTTTAACCGCATTGTATATACAAATATAGTAATAGGACGGATGATATGTATATTCGAGTTAATCACATTTTTTTTGTATTCTTATTTTCGTAACTATACTATTGGAACCATGGTTTCAGAAATTAATATAAGTAGATTGTTGCCTATTCAAAGATAGGTATTCAAAGATAGGTGTAAAGATGATATCGATTACGAATTACCAGAAACATTTAGCCCGTCCTTTTCGTTTACTCGGACTCGCTGCTTTTACGTCTACCGTAGCTGTCATCTATTAGGTATCGTTTTCTTGGAGGGAGCTATTAAGCTAATCTAACGTAAAAACTAAAACCCTATTACCCTGGGCGCTGCGACCTTAAAGCCCCAATCTATCAACCTAAAAATGATTGAATAGTTAACTAATGGGAAAAGTGTACAGCAAAGTACGTAAAGGTGATATCGATTACGAATTACCAGAAACATTTAGCCCGTCCTTTTCGGTTACTCGGACTCACTGCTTTTATATCTACCGTAGCTGTCATCTATTAGGTATCGTTTTCTTGGAGAGAGCTATTAAGCTAATCTAACCTAAAAACTAAAACCCTATTACCCTGGGCGCTGCGACCTTAAAGCCCCAATCTATCAACCTAAAAATGGTTGAATAGTTAACTAATGGGAAAAGTGTACAACAAAGTACGTAAAGGTGATATGGATTACGAATTACCAGAAATATTTAGCCCGTCCTTTTCGGTTACTCGGACTCACTGCTATTACTTCTACCCTAGCTGTCATCTATTAGGTATCGCTTTCTTGGAGAGAGCTATTAAGCTAATCTATTAACCTAAAAACTAAAACCCTATTACGTGGGCGCTGCGACCTTAAAGCTCAAATCTATCGACCTAAAAATGATTGAATAGTTAACTAATGGGAAAAGTATACAACAAAGTATGTAAAGATGATATCGATTACGAATTACCAGAAAAATTTAGCCCGTCCTTTTCGGTTACTCGGACTCACTGCTTTTATATCTACCGTAGCTGTCATCTGTTAGGTATCGCTTTCTTGGAGAGAGCTATTAAGCTAATCTAACCTAAAAACTAAAACCCTATTACCCTGGGCGCCGC
>JAWWMK010000001.1:13705851-13716912 GCA_035047105.1 Galeopsomyia nigrocyanea
ACACTCATTGAATTTGAATTTTCCCACACTTTGCGACCAAGGTACAGTGTCACCCCTGGCGGCAGAAAGATCCCCATGCACCGGGAGTTGTGGGTGGGAATAGTATGAGAAATTTGATTTTGATCTTTTTCCTCACGTCACTGCCGCTAAAGTAAGGTTATAAAATTATATTGTTGATAGTAGCGTTGATTATATATTATTTTATTACTCCGGTGATTGCACAGTGTATATCAGTGATTATCGTTTGAAGAAAGCAAGTGTTTCGGAGCTTGAAATTACATAATATAAACCTTTCACTTTGCAAGTTTGAAGCTCAGTCGTTTATGTAAATTGTGTTTTAAAATTTAAATATTATCGTGCTTAACTTATCCTTCAATCACCCATAGTTATTTTGAAAATCAATTTAGTCAGTTCGCTGTAATAAAAATTTAATTATATGCATATGCATTACAGCATGACAGAGCACAATTTCCCACCGCTCCAAAATGACAGGATACTAAGAGCAGCCAAAGGAGAACCTGTTGACAAGGTGCCAGTATGGATAATGAGGCAAGCAGGAAGATATCTTCCAGAATTCAGAGAATTGAGAACAAAGCATGACTTTTTCACAATATGTCAAACTCCTGAACTAGCTTGTGAAATTACGCTGCAGCCCATCAAGAGATTCCCTTTGGATGCCAGTATCATTTTCTCTGATATCCTTGTCATTCCACAAGCTATGGGACTTACTGTAGAGATGAAGCCTGGCGTTGTAAATTGAACATTTTATGTAGTGTACGCTTACTGGGTAAAATGGTGCAGGTTTTTATGATTTTGCTTTGTTTTTTCAAGGGGCCAGTTTTGCCAGAGCCTCTGACTGATCCATCACACATTTCTAGATTGAAGATGCCTGATGTAGAAAAGGAGCTGGGCTATGTTGGTGAAGCTATTACACTGACAAGGCATAAATTGGAAGGCAAAGTTCCTCTCATTGGTTTCACAGGAGCTCCAGTAAGACACCTGTTGATTTGATACTTGTTTAGAAGTTTTTAAAGAGTATGATTTATTTAAAATTTTCTAGTGGACTTTAATGGGATACATGATCCAAGGAGGTGGAAGTTCCACAATGGCAGCAGGAAGAACTTGGTTGTACAAGTATCCAGAGGAGTCACATCAATTGCTACAAATGATAACAGATGTTATTGTTGATTATTTAGTTATGCAAGTTAAAGCTGGGGCTCAGGTAATATCTTAAAACACCGAAATTTACACTGTGTAAAGAAAAACAAATATTCATAAAATGTTTTCTTAATTTTTAGTTGTTACAAGTTTTTGAGAGTCATGGTGATTTTTTAAATACTGAATTATTCAAAGAATATTCTTTAAAATATTTCAAACAAATTAACAAAAGGGTAAACGAAAAATTAGACAGTCTCAACATTCCGAAAGTGCCAATGGTAATGTATAAAAATAATTTTTAATGATTTATCAGTACCATTGATTAAAATATTTTCTGCAGATTGCATTTCCAAAAGGAGTAACTCTTGACTCCATTGAAATATTTGCTAAAGAAGCTGGTTATGACGTGATAGGTCTGGACTGGACTGTTGATCCTGTAGAGGCTCGTCAAAGGGTCGGACCAAAAATTACACTCCAAGGAAACATGGATCCATGTGCCTTATATGCAACCACGGTAATAATTTCATACAACTGATAATTTTTAAATGAAGTTGAACACTGAATATTTTAAAAAAGATGTATTTATTTCGCTAATTAAATAGTAAAAATAATTTAATTACAGGAAAAAGTACGTCAGAGAGCTGAAAATATGGTCCGTCGGTTCAGTAAAGAACGTTACATCGCTAATCTAGGTCATGGAATATTACCAGATGCACCAATCCCATCGGTTGAAGCATTCATCGAAGGCATTCATTCTGTATGATAAAACGTTTTTTTTTTATGGAAAAAAAAAGAATAGACACTAGAAATTCAATCATGATATTTTGTATAAAGAGATGAGAAAAGGTTTATTAAGTAAATGTGAAACGAGAGAAAATGCAAATTGTGTTGGGCATTTATTAGTATCCTCTTAAATTTTTATTTTCGATATAACAATCGTAGCCGCTTGCGTCGTCAATCTATATATTCATCTCGATGGGAAAAAAATTTACAAACTATTTAAATCGTCACACCTAAAATATGCCTAAATGTTTTCCTTCGCACAATATCCACAATCTAATGTCTAGATTTCTTTCAAATTTATACGCGAATATAGATTTTCGTTTTTTCACCTCTCCGAGAGAAAAAAACATTGATGCCGTGTGTGTATGTGTGTATCTTGTTTCACCTTCTTAATCGCTAAATATACTTCGATAATCTTTATACATGGCTTTGTGTCTTATCACAATATTACATGCTAAGGTATTTTAAAGTTGTACATAATTAGTTAAATCGCAATTGATAGAAAGATTGTAAACGATTAACGCTCCGCACACTTGTTAATTCCGGCAGTCGCACAAATCAGTGACACAACCGTTCACTCTCATACTTTCTCGAGTTTTTCTTTTTGTTGACTTAGCCTACAAGTAAGATTTGACTTAAAAATTTCTTTTAAGTGGTAAATTGAGATATTATGCTACATTATTTACACGCCAAATTAAATTTTTTTCGTACCATACAAATTTCATCGATATTCCCGAAATTACATTGCCGCGCACTTACTATCAACACATAAATTACGATAAACGAAAAAAAAAATATATATATATATAGAAGATAAAACACTAAAACGTGCAAGGAATATGATATAAACGTCAATTGTCCGTCTTTTCCGTGGCTTCGTCACGAGAAACTGATTTTCTCGACGCACACAGAGATCTCGGGAAAAATCTTGGAATGAATACAACAGTTAACATTACTTTTTCGTAAAAAAGAAGAACTCCACCTCGCTGAATGACAAATCGGAAGTGTAAATGTTAAAAAAATAACGTCGAAGTTTAGTACTGAAAAAAAAAGACTAAAAAAAAGAAAGAAACGAACAACATCCGCGCGTTCGTTGGGCAACAAACAAATAAATTAGTCCGTCGACGTTTTAGCCTTTTTCACTGTACAGTTCTAAGGGTACGTGGTCCCAGTCCTCGACACCCAATTTGGCACAGAGTCACTCGTCCTCCTCTTCCTCGACCTCCTCCTCTTGAGCTTGACCAATTTCCATTTCGAAGGTTTGATGCTCGCCGTCTTCGTCTTCGTCACCTTGGCCTTCGACGATGGCCTCGTAGTCCTCGAGAGCAAAACCTTCGCCGTCTTGGAAGACATACTGTGCCATATCGTGGACTGAATCGTCGTTCTCGAGGTCAGCAATGTTACGCTCGACGAGGATTTGATTGCCGTCGGCATCGTTTGCCAACATCAGTACTGTGCCGTTAAGATTTTGCATGTCATTCTCGTCGACTTCCAATACTTCCGTGCCATTTAAACCTTCCTCGTCCTCTTCAACTTCCTGCTCTTCGCCTTCCTGCTCTTCGCCTTCTTGCTCTTCGCCTTCCTGCTCTTCACCTTCTTGCTCCTCCATTTCTTGCTCTTGTTCTTGTTCGTGTTCGTGTTCTTGCTCGACCTCCTCACCCTCTTCTTCTTCTTCTTCTTCTTCTTCCTCCTCCACTTCTTGCTCGCCTTCTACTTCCTGTTCTTCTTCCATTTCCTGCTGTTCGCCTTGCTCTTGCTCTTCATCTGTAAACAAAATTAAAAATACGGTTAGTTAACGATAACATTTTCAATAAAGTGCAATAGCGATTGATCAACGACAAACAGAACAGCAGGGTAGGACATAGTTTATACAGAAAAAGAGGAAAGAATTATTAAATTGTTAAACTACTTTTGAACACACAATTACCCAAAAATCAATCTAAATATTAGTATTCACAATTATTAAAAAAACGGCAACTGTCACAATCAAAGTCAAAGCAAGTATTAATCACTGCGAAAAAAAAAGTTAAAGAAGCATGCAAAAGAAAAAAAGGCAAATCAAAAAAGCATTACATCACCAAAGCCCGTTCACAACAATCAATCACCTTCATCGGAGTTATCGTCAACGTGCAGCGCGCTATTCGGATCGACAATCTGCGCGTGTTGCACCACCTCCTCGACATCGCTTTCCTCGGCTTCTTCCTCGTCGCTGCTATCCTCCTCGCTAGCATCGCTCTTAGCTTTCTCGGTACTCAACGCACTCCTGCTCAATTGACTATCGTCTTCGTTCTGTTCCTTAATCGCCATGGGCATCATGGGACTCAGTGCAGGCGGACCCTCGTCGTCGAAATAATTGACGAGCATCGGCTCTTTCTGCGGCGCCTCGTACCTCTGCTGTATCTCCTGTTGATTCTTCTTCAGGTACTCGTCGTTCTCCGACTCCTCGTACATCTCGTCCTCGTCGGGCATACTCATCGACTCCTGCGGACCAACTTCTTTGTTCTCGGTTTCCTTACTGCTGTTGCTCGAGTCGTCGTCGCTCGAACTGTCGCTATCGGAATTGCTACTATCCGAATCGTTGGAACTGCTGTTATCCGAGTCGGATTGCGCGTCGTCTTCGTCGCCGATCAAACTACCCTCCTCTTCTTTTATCTCGTGGCATTCCATCTTTATCTCGACTTGATCTTCGCCAGATGCTTGACCTTCTCGCGCTCCCATACACGTGGCAATGTGCTCCTTCAGCTTGTCCTCGTTCTCGAAACTCCTGTTGCACCTCGCACACACCGAGTTGCTTTTACAATTGATGTGGATGCTCATGTGCAGCAGCAGCTTGCTCCTCGCGTTGTGATACCGTCCGCACACCTTGCAAGTGAAGTTGTTACCCGTCGTCGTGAGTATCGTCGGATGTATGCCGTTCAGATGATCCGCCAGATCCTCGTACGTCGCGCAAAGTTTCAAGCACACACCGCAGGTCACGGCAGCCTCCGCTCTGTGGAATCTAATCAAATGCTGCCACAGATGTTTCTTCGCTGGCCACTGCTTGCCGCACACCTCGCACGTGCACTCGGTGTTCGTCGACTCGTCGTACACTTTCCTCGAATCTTTCCTCGAGTACTTGGAACCCTTCGACGTGTGACCACTGCCGCCACCACCACCACCTCCTCCTCCGAGTGGCATCAGACTCGGCACTGGTTTTTGTCCCGACAGCTGCATGTTGATGTCCTCGAACAGATTGAAGTCCGGAATATTTAAGTTTGTTTCGCACAGCTCCGGTTCCGGCTCTTCTCTCTTGATCTGAATCTGATTGTTGTTCTTCAAGTGCGCCTCGAGTATCGACGAGCCAGCCTTGCGAGTACACATGCTCACGTGACTCATGTACAGCGTTTTCGTGCAGAATTGCTTCTGGCAATTCTTGCACTCGTAGTTCTCGCGTTCGCGCATATTCTTGCCCGAGCCCATTTCCGTCTTGATTTTCTTGAACATCCTCGACGGATCGGTGTTGTGAACGTTTCGGTAGTGCGACGAGAGTAACTCTTGATTGAGGAAGATTTCCGGACAGATTTCGCAGTCGTAAGTGTCCATCTCGGAGCGTCTTCGTTTGGAGTCGTTGGAGTTTTCGTCGAACGCATCCATATCGAATTCCAGCTCGTCGGGTTCTTCCTTCACCACGACTTCCAGTGGTCCAATTCCAAGATCGAAATCGTCCATTCGACCTTGCTTGCCGCGAACTTCCAATCGGTACTGATAAGCGTCGAGTTGGTCCTTGGGAATGTTGTGAATGTGCTCGTAGTGATAGCGCAAATCTTCGTCAGACGTGAACACCGCCAAGCACTGCTTGCACGTGCGGAACACTTTACCGTGGCACTTTTTCGTGTGATCGAACGCCTTCCATTTCGAGGCGTACTGCTTGCCGCAAACTTGACAAGTGTTCGGTCGCAAGAGAATACTCTCGTGAACCTCCTCGACGTGTTTCTTCAGATCCTTCGGATCTTTCATAGGAATCAAACAAACGCCGCACGACACACCAATCTCGTTTCTGTGCAAACTCAGTATGTGCATTTTCAACTTCAACTTGTTCTCCACGGTATCACCGCAAAAATCACAGACGTTGGGACTCGGGTGATGCTTGTGGTCCTTTTTGTGCGATTCCAAGTCTTCTATCGTCCTCATCAATTTTCGACAACCTTCGATTTCGCAGGTGAGATCGGGATGATGCATGTGGTGCACGCGATTGTGCGTCATAATGCCGAGCTTCGACGTGATGGTGATTTTGCACAGGTGACACTCGTACGAGCTGTGATGATTCTCAATGTGCTTCTGCAAACTCGCGCGGTCTTTGAAGATTCGCTCGCACGCGCGGCAACGCGTCAACAGTGAACCCGGATCTTTGCGGTAGTTTTGACAGCCTTTCATGTGACGACGTAACAGGTACCTGAGAAAAATAATGATAATTGGTAAATAAAATATTTGTTCAAAATCTAAATAGACTGTGAGTAAAATGAATGAGGTAATATCTCACCTTTTGTTGAACGATTTGTTGCACTTTTCGCAGAAATGTATAACACCGTCGTCCTCCTCCATCTCTTGCTTGAAATTCATTGTCTCGCGAATTTCTTGCTTCACCTCGGGCTCGTATCTGTGTATCTTGGCGATATGTGCAGCCAGATGTTCTCTCGACGCACTGGTTTTGAGGCAATATCGACAGGTAACGTCCTCGTGACCTTTGTGCACACGATTCACGTGCTTCCAGAGGTGAGACGTACGACCGTAACATTTGTTGCACAAATCGCAAGGGAAGAGATTGTGAGCCACGCGTCGATGGTTGCAGAGCTCGTCGAGACAAGAGAACTTCAAGTCACCGCACATCTCGCAACTGAGATCCATCGTCGAGCTCGAGTCGATGGGTTGAGGTAAACCGTTGTCGATTGAAATTGGCTCTGGCATGCCTGAAATAGTAAAAAAAAAGGTTTAAAAATTTGATAAATAAAAAAAAAATCAAATAAAATCTTATTTTTACTAACCAGACATATCACCCATGGACGCATCGTTAATAACCAAACTCGTGTTATTAGAAGAAGGAACATAAGGTTCGCCATCCAAACCGTGAATCTTCCTGTGCCTCGACATTTTACTCTTATTCGAATACGGCCTGCCGCAAATATCGCAACTGAAGTCACCATTCGTCAACGGCCAATGTTTCATTTTGACATGCTGACTGAGCTGAATCACATCGGGGAAGACTTTGAGACAGACACCGCAGATAAGAGGCACCGTATCCGAGTGCACACCCATCACGTGTTTCCAATAGTCAACTCGACTGCCCCACAATTTGCCGCAAATCTCGCAGGTGTTGGGCGAACTTCCTTGTAGCTGATGATGCTGCACGTGTTCGTTTCGCAGAGTTTTCGTGGCGAAGATTTTACCGCAATCGTCACGTTCACACTAAAAAAAACAAAAGTATAGAATTATATTTTACGGATTCTTATTAATATTTTTTTGTCGCTATCAGTAATTGAAAAAAAAATGTCTTACCCTGATAGATATTTCGTCGGCATGCATACTGCTAACATGAAGCCACCTCTCCCATTTGCTAGGATGCGAGCTTCCACAAAGTTCACACACAAAGAACAGATGATACTGCGCTCGACTAGTGCTGTCATTCAATCCACCAGGAGTACCATTACCACCGAATTCGCCCATCTGTATTTGCTCGGGTTTGTGAGCATTTCGCTGATGTCGAATGAGCTGATCCTCGTTAGGGAAGGACTTGAAGCAAACGAAACAGTCGAGTTTCTCGTCGTCGCAATCCATGATCAACTCGTTGTTACTATCGTTGGTATTGACGCTCTCGTTATAGTAGTTAGTATTCAGTTGGACGTAATTGGCCGGGTCGTAGCTCGGATCGATGTTGTGAATGGACACGTGAGTGATGAGCTTCTTTCGCGAGTCATGCTGTCGGCCGCATATCGTGCAGCTGTACCTCCTCTGCTCGGATATCAGCAATTTCGAGCCGCCGTGATACATGTTCACGTGGTTCAGTAATTGAGCGTTGTCTTGGCAGATTTTCAAGCAAACTCCGCATGCGAATGCGGCGTATTCTTTGTGCGTGGCGCGGATGTGCAACCACAGGGAAGCTCGATCGTTAAAGTCACGCGTGCAGATCTCGCAAACGAACACGGTTTCCATCTCTGGCTTGATCTCGTAGCCGTTCTCTTGCTCCTCGTCGTCTAGGTTCTGTAGAAAAAAAAATTACTAAAATCTCTCGATTTCACTAGATCATATAAATATGTAGTTTTAATATAAAATTCAACTCACGTCAGACATGGGCGACGAAGAATCATTAGCCTCCTGCTTTATAAGCGGCCGGTTGGCATTAGCCTCTAATACAGACTTCTTCAAGCACTTTTCGCTCTCGATAAGAGGCGTTGGATCAACGCCATGTGACGACAAAATATGCCTGCTCAACGAAGACTTCAACACAAAGTCTTTCTCGCAAAGAATACAAATGAAAGGCTTGTCGGCGTCGTGCGTTTTCTCGTGCTCGCGAAGTTCATCAACGCTGCCAAAGTTCACTGGGCACACCTCGCAGTACCATCGTTTACCGTTCGTATCATTGGTTTCTACTAAAAATCAAATGTCAAGTTACGAAAATTCCTACAATACAAACGACAAATACAAAGTTCGAGGCTATCGATGAACATAAAATTCTTTTCATTAAGCCAATTTCAAGTGTTTGTTGTGATGCTCAATAAAAGTATATCACGCAACTTTATTATCGAACAGATAAGCAAGAAAGATTCAGCTTAAATAACACACCTTTGGCCTGCTTCTTAGCTTTACTCAGCATCTTCTGTCTCTCGTCGTACTCTCTCTTCACGCTTTCTCCTTTGATCAAGGCTTGCTTGAGGATTGTCAGCTGTGGATTTTTGGCAAGTTTCGCTTCAGCGCTCCTGTAATCTTTGTTCTCGTAATCCGAATCCACGCTCGATAAATCCGAACTGGGATCTAAAGCGTTTCTCAGTTTTGCTGTATAAAAAAAAATAATGCCATATTAATCATTGATGAATTTTTTAAAAAACAAAAATTTGAAAATCTCGTTTTTTTACTTACAGTTGTGAACATTGAGGCTATTCGAGGCATGACAGACACGACTGTGCTTGTTGAGATCAGTGATGTTGGTGTACATCTTAGGACAAGTCTTGCACTGGAATCGCGAATCCTGTTGCACGTAATTGGCTTGAATCTCGGGCGGCGGTGGTTGACCAGCGTGACGCGATTTGATGTGTTCCTCGAGATTCGTTCGGGTCGAGTAGATACGTGAACAGTGACCGCATGTTACTGCTGGATGGCCTCTGAAATAAAAAAACAAATGATTGTTAATAAACATGAGTTATCCAATAATTTTATTTTAACTCTTATATCAATCTGTATTATCTAATTTATTATACGACGCTTTATATTTTTTTATAATTATTCTTTTCCGTACGCACAAAAAGCTTGAAAAAAATAATCTTAGTTTTTCTTTCGGACTACGTTCGTCTTCAATGCCAAATCAATAAGTACGCATAACCAAGAGAAAAATCTTTATAGCGCGTCAAGACAATAGAGCAGTAAAATTGACAGTCATGTTTTTACATTCAGCAAACGACAATCTTTTTCTTTATCACCTTCAGTCGTCAAAAATCTCACGAAAGAAAAAATTAAACATCAAAACAAACAAGCCCTAGCGCCTGCCAAACCAAAACAAAAAAAATAACATCATCCTACCGATGAGTCGTCGAGACATGTCCCCATCGATGTTTAGCCGTAGAGTAGGATTTATTGCAAAGATCGCATTGATAGGGCCTCTTGAAGGAAGTATGATCGTCGGTGATGACTTTCTCGCCGATCACGTCACCGGCGCCAACGTGAATCCTCGCGTGCAACGACAGATGCCCTTTGGAGCTGAACGCTTTGTTGCACAACGAGCACACGTAAACCTCGTGCTGTTCGTTGCGATGTTGAAATTTCTGTTGCTGCTGCTGTTGCTGTTGCTGCTGTTGCCGTCGCTGCTGTCGTTGTTGCTGCTGCGGTTGTGGTAAACCACCTTCGTCTTCAGGCACCAGTGCGCTCATCTCCAGGAAGTCGCTTGGATTCGTCTCCATGTCCATCTCGTACTCGTCCGACTTGTGATCGTCGTGGTCGTCGAGAGCTAAAAAGTAATTTTTTATCGTTAGTCACTTTTTCAAGTGCGAAAAATAGAAAAATAAACTTACGTTCGTCGTGTGGACTGGCAACGTGATTGTGAATGTCTTCGGCATCGGCTTCACCGTCGGATCTGAGTCTTGGTGGTGTACCGAGCGCTGCGTTTGGATTAACCACCGGTGCTTCTGAGATCAACATCGGCATAGTCTCTTTGTCTTTCAGCAACTCCATTCGCAGCTCCGAGTACGGCTCGACTTCTTCCTGCTTGATTTCCGGCCTCGTCTGAAAAAAAAAATTATTTTCAAATGAATTTTCTCCTTTAACTACAAAATTATTTTTTCTTATCCATCGAAAAAAAACTCACGTTTTCCGGCGGCAAACATCTCTCGAGCATAGCAACCGCGTTGACGCATGCCGTTCTGAAGTCGTAGAAGTTTTCCAAATTGTACATGCAGCGATAGCACAGGCATTTCGGCAGTCTGTCGTGTTCGGCAATCTGAAAAAGGAAACAAAAAAAACATGCGTTTAATTATCGTTTAAAACACAACAGCATCCAAAATCGATTGCATAACACACACAACTGTACCAATTTCCAAGGATAATGAGGTTACCCGTTCTCGCGGTAATCCTGTCTTTGGGTCGCTCGTTAATAATAGAGCGGGCGCGCGCGGGGTGATTAATCGCGATACTCAATTTCTTCTTTTTTTTCTTTCTCTACCTAGCAGAAGTTCACTGTCCTCAATTTTTTTTTTTCAATCGATCGTATAAAAGACAAAAAAATACACGCAAGATAGCAGGAAAAAGAAGCCAATTAGTTAAACAACGTTCTCGCTTATTATTACAATTGCGATTCGATAACATATGAGCAAATCCACAAAAAAACTGCCGTAATTCGAGAAAGTATTTTCAAATATTCAAACTGGGTGCACTCTCTCA